>NCKU01000177.1:0-56653 GCA_003675995.1 Dinothrombium tinctorium
GAGAGAGAGAGAGAGAGAGAGAGAGAAGTGATGTGTTTGAAACAAGTTGGTTTAAAGAAATATTAGCTTTTGAAAATAAGCGCGCATTTGTAATTTAGTCACGCATTAGATGTGAATTGCACTCTCTTGTTTTCCAGTACAAAATTTAAACGCGCAAAAATTTTCTCAAAATTGCTTTTGTTTTCGAAGCCAAATTACATTCTCTCTTCTCTGCTCTCTGCTCAATTGCTTAAAACACAAGCTTCTTCAGAGCACTGGTCGCAATTCTCGTCTCAAATTGGTCCGTAATTAGTCTAATTGAAGGGGGCGCGCCGCAATCGGCGCTCGCAACACGAAGCAGAAGAAGAAGAAGAAGGAGAAGAAATTGGCTTTGCTCTCTGCGCTCATTCAGATCAGACACGTGTGGACTGCATTTTTAACGTGTAACCAAAGAAATTCACTGCACAATCGTCGAGTATGTGTAATATAAGCGAACAGTTTGTACGGTGTGATACCTGATAAATTGCTTCGATGAGTTTAGCGCATAAATTCTTCGAAAAATCGTGAAGCTTGAATTTTCAAACTCATGATTTCGAAGATTTGGAAAAAATTTTCCTCTTAAAAAAGATATATCAGGAAGAGAGCTCACACACACACAGTGCGGCAGAGCGGACGAGGCAGATAGAAGCGTGGAATGTGTTCGGAGGTTTACCTTGCTGTGTACTCAATATAGCATTTATCATGATCAAGGCGAGCGAAAGTAAAGAAGGTTCAGCCTCCGTTTACTGCCGCAGCGAATGTTCGTGATAAATATGGCAGCCTTGAGTCAACTGCCATTTTTTTCAATCACATCTATTCAATTAACTCTATAAACGCAATCGCTACACTTAATACGTTCACCTGCACATATTTAATAATCGAAAACAAATCAATCATCGATTCGGTGCGAGCATTGCGAACTCACTCGCTAGCCAAGGTTCTCGCCGTTTTCATTTACCGTTCATTCGTTTTTCGCCTTAATTAAAAGCGAGCGCAAATGTTTATTGAAAATCATTCGCGAGGCCATCGCGCGTAACTCGAAACCCAATTTCTTCTTCTGCCTCTTCTCATTCTTCTATTTTTAATTTTGCATTTCGCACTTTCATCATAATCATCGCACACCGACACACGAGCGGCGAGCATCGATTTTTGCGAACAAAATTCGTAAACACCGCAATAAGAAAAGCAAAAAACGGTACTTTTCAATTCAAAATAAAATATTTTCGCAATCATAAATTATGGCAACGCACCTAAATGTAAAGAAGTGGTTAGTACGTGTTTATATTTCAAAAGTGAACGGCGAAAAAGATTCGCATTCGCTGCTGCGGATGCGGCGATACGGATGTGTGCGGATACAGCAACTACTGCTACACCAGCGTAGGGTATACAAGGCGAACGATGGTCCGTAAAAAAAAAAAAAATATTCTTGAACACCCAAAATATATTTGTGTGTGTATATGTTTAATGAAACCAGTTTGATGTCTTAGAAAAGCGAGGAGAGAGAGAGAGAGAGAGAGCGAGAGATATAAATTCAAATAACATTTACTCGAATAAATTTAGCGAGTGCATCAAAGTGCTCGACTCGAAAATTCTTAAAGCGCCTTAAGCTAGAACTCATACACACACACACACACACACATTCGCATACGCTTACATACATACTACATACTCGGAACAAGTCGTCGAAAATTCAAGTTTGCAAATAATTATTAGCGTGGGTGAATTAAGCACATTTATTTATGCTTATCGCCAAGATTTAATTTTTTGCTTCTTTTCTAAATCTTAAAAATGTGGCTTTCGTTTAAGCTTATTAAAAAGAAGCAGAAAAAGAAAACGATGTGAAACTGACGACATTTGCGGAGGATAAGAACGCAGCCAGAAGCAGAAGCAGAAGAAGTAGCAGCGACTAGTAAAATTTTGATCGATTGTCACCGAGCAAAAATGTGTTTTTCGCATTTTGATTTGCGACTCTCGCGAAAAGATCAATTTTTTCATTTACTTTTGAAACACTGTTTACACTTCGCTGTTAATTTCAAGAGTCGCTTTTTTCGCACGAGTCCAATCGCTCGGTGCAATAACACATGCGATCGCACCATTTCAATTTCATCTCTCTCTCTTCGCCCGCTTGCTTCTCTTTTCGTATCGTGTTTCGATTGCGGTAAATAAATAAACAAGAAAGAAAGCAAAACAGGCGAAAAAGGTAAATAAACATTGAAAATCGGTGGTCGAAAAGCGAAATCGAGCCGCAACACGGCAGCGGTTCCATTCACAGATATCGCAGTGTGTTGAGTTGTTGAATTTTATTTCACTTTTTAATAATAAAGAGCGAGAAAATGAAACGAAATGAAATGCAGATTAAGTTTAGTAATAGTAGCGGAGTAAAGTAGCGGTGAAAAAGCGGCAGCGTGTGTGTGTATGTGTATGTGTATGTGTATGAATGTAGAAATTAATTCAAATTTAGTTGGTAATGTATTATTTTTACATCTTTTGCATAAATATTTTAGCTGAATAAATAAATATGAATATCGCATAAAATTATGATTGACCTTCACTCAGTTTTTCATTCACAAAATCGGGTCATTTAAAAATCATGAATGAAAAATTTTTACAACCGAAGCCTAATATATTCCAATGAATCCGAGTCAATGTATAATAATACGTACACATTAGCATTTAAGCAATAAAAAGCGAGCGTTGAACACTTCCACTGCTCACTGCTCTCTCTCTCTCTGCTCTCTCTCTGCTCTCTCTCTCAGCTCTCTCGTCATTAAATGCGACACTCGCACAAGCTTTTGTCGACGTCGGCTCGTGTTACCACTATTCAAATTTTGCTCGCCTATCTCTTCTTTTCTCTCTCTCTCTCGCGGATCACATTTCACGACACTCGCTATTCCATTCACTTCGCGTACAATTGCTGGACATTGTCCATTCATTCATCGCCTCGTTTTGCTTGTATTTGTGTGAGAAAGTGCGCCGCCGTTGCCTGTGATTTTTTTCTGCTTCTTGTTTGCATCGAGCTAACTAACTAATTGCTAGCAAATACGGAGCGTATCTCGATTATTACGAAGCGAAAACAATCAGGTGGACCGCGCAGTTTTTTGCGTGAAGCTCGTCGTCGTTTAGCAGCGCTAAACAATTTTTGCTTTCCGCTAAATTGATGCAAAAAGCAGAAATGTCTCAATTAATGCGTTAATTACCGACGAGAGAAGATTGCTTCACTTTTACCGAAATTATCGAAATGAGCATAAAAATGGACTTCATTTGGCTTCTCTGTTTGCTTCGCCAGTAATCGTACAACGATCGCATAAAATTGGCCACATATGCAAATGTGCTTGTCTCGCATAAATTCGAATATGATAAAATGAAGCGTGTAGAGACAGCGGAGGTAAAATGTGTACTTAATACAGCAAAAGCAAAAGAAGCAAATGCATTTTCTACTATTTGGACAAAGTGAAACGACAGTTGAAATAAAGCGATCGCTATTTCGCTTTGGCAGCGATATTTCATGCGCTCGCAAGTTCTAATTTCATACGCCGAATGGCTGTAATAATAATGGTTGAAACAAAACGCGAGCTAATTTTTTGAAAAAGATGTTGATTTAGAAAATGCAGATAAATGATACTCGAGTGCTATTAACGCGTAGATCAATACGTTTTTAATGGTGGTTGAATGTGCTTCGATACTGTCGCTTCTATAGCGGCTTCTCTCGCCGCATACGTGATCATTAAAACGCGAGTACATTTTTCTTGCTTCGCGATGCCGAAGCTTCGCAATCGAACAAAACACTCGCTGCTCTTTGCAGCGCTAAGGACAAACAGTGGCCACGAACACATCTAAAGCGAGACGAGGCACGTTGAAACCGAAACCCGGAAGCGTCGTCGTTTTGCCATTTTTACGTTTTTAGGAGAAAAAAGTTTGCTTCTATAAACGCGAATCGCAAATCGCTCGAGTCGGTCGAGATTCGCGAGCTGGGAAAAGATGAGCGGCACAGTCGAGTTGCGTATTTCGAATGTGAGAAGGAAAAACGGTACGCAGCGAGTGCAGAGTGAGATTTACACTTTGCTGAAAAAATGTTTGACAGCTGCTCGCAGATTGCAGAGCGCAGCTAAGTTGTGTGTGCACTTGCATCGCTTCTCTTCTGCTCTCTGCAACAAAAACTTGCACAAAACAACGACGACGAATCGGATGAAAGTAAGGTTATGTCACCGCGTTCACCTGGTTGTATGTGGGCTCTTTTTACGTGTTACTTAATAGCCAGCATTTAGGTCGAAAAGCCAGCACTTCGAAACTTCCGGGGACAACATCCATCCGCAAAAAATGAATTATTGCCGCAAAAATTGTGCTGCAATTAACTTGAGCTTTTTTCTGGTCGCATGCCACGAACCTTCTGTCACATTGTGTTCGTTTCTCCGAAATTGATCGCATTATTTCGAACGAAAGCGATCGACTCCGGTTACAGCCACCAACATTCGCTGCCTTCGCGAAAGAACGCAAAAGAATTGGCGGCGCGCACACGTCGCCCAATCTCAAATTCGCTTATATCCGCTCGTTCGGTTAAGTGAACGAACGGCAAGAACATGCGGTCACACTCGAGGCTACTTGCAAATGCTGAGACCGCATACGTATTCGCCGAATGCTTTTTGAAGTTTGCCTGAGAAAATCAGTGCAGCTATAGAGAGAGAGAGAAGAAGATAGCGTACTGGCCGCTGTCAGACTCGCTCTTCCGTCGATCGTTTCCCACAATTTGAATCAATGCTCGCAAATAAATTGCGCTCACCGCCGAGAGTTTCGCATAAAACTTGAATAAATCGTTCATTTGATCAAATGCTGCACACAGACAGCGCATCGAGCAGGAGAAGCCAAGTTTGGTTCGCATCGTGGAGGAGCGGAACGCTGTGCACTGATCATTAAGCTTAACAGGCGCTTATTTGCTGTAATTCGTTATTTTGGTCAAATCGCAATTTGCTATGTGCTTGGCGACGATTTAAAGGAGTAGAGCAGCAGCGGCGAGCAGAGGAGAAAGAGGTGCGCGTCGTTGTGCTTTCTCCCCGCAATATGCGTCAATTTAGAAAGCAGCGAGTTAATGCTGGTTAACAAGCGTCGCTCGCACTCCCCTCGATTCGAGCGAATTAATGGCGAAGCAATTAACGAGCTGAGAAGCAGATGAAGAAGACGATCTATCGAGCACCGAGCTGACCAACTTGCGAGCTGGTCGTGTTCGTCTTCATTCACCTTCTCGCATTTTCGCAGATTTGTTTTAATGCGTTTTCGCTGTAATGAACACACGTTCGTGTGCTTTCAACCATTAACGCGCTGCTGTATTTTCAATTGAAATTAACTGAGACATCTTAATGTTCATCTTTGTTTTCTACCGTTGCGTGTGCTTTATAAGAGCAGCAGCAGCAGGCGAGCACTTACTATGCTCCCAAAATCAATGATCAATAAATTAAACGCTGCGAATTTATTTCTTCACGCTTTCGCTGCTCCTGCTGCCGTTCATAACGAGCAAAAGATATGCACTCAACTTTAATTAACAATTGCCATCATTACCATTTACTTAATTTAATCAAATCAAAATTTCTGCTTCAGCTCGTCGAATTGAAGGCGATTCATATCAAACGCCGCTCGGTGCCGGTGAAGATGCTGCTGCTGCTCGAAGGCACTTTCTCCTCTGCTTCTTCTATCATTTTAAAAACCTGCTGTCGATAAAAAAATTTTCAATTCAAACCAAATTATTAATGCAATTATTCATTGCTGTTTCGCATTTTGCCCTCAAACCGATTTCTAGTGTTTTCATCAAATTTTCTTCGCGTACACACCACTCACTCACTTGCGTACACTTCAATTTCATTCACTCGCTCATTCATTTATTTCATTCATATGGACAGTGCTGCGAAAACGAGTAGAGCAAAGCATTTCAACTCGAAGCTTAATTTTCATTTGTGCCTCAATTCAAAGCCATTATTACGATCATCATCATCATCATTTCATTTTCGCTGGTCACTTTTCTCGCCGTCAGCTCGTGCCTCCATTCACTTGGCTGTTTCGCTTTCCGAATCGAGCGCAGAACGCAGCTTCATTATTGCGCGCTAGAAATGTATTTATTTCAACATTTGTCAGACACAAACACACCACAAATGAGGGTAAATTATGGAAATTTAACATTATTACATCAAAAAATATGTTTCAACTTAATACACACGCACTCGCAACGTAACACAGCTTACCTACTTACATTACGAACACGCATCGCACACTCCAATTTTATTTTTGCTTTCTCAAGCTTTTGTGTATGTAAAAAATTATTTTTCAATCTGCTTTTATTATCGATCGCATATAAATTTCTAGCAACAAACGATCGTTTAATCGACATCGCTACAGCTGCAAATTCGCTCCAATTGCGATTTAATTTAATTTCAATTTGACTAACTCACTCAATCTCTTTCGCTCCAACCAAACCCTCATTTTGCGTCTGAATTCGAGAAAAAAAGTTTTTTTTATTTATTTAAATTAGATTTTCGCGAAAAATTGTCACAATTTTTTAAATTACGATTACTTGTCACTTTGTCGTTGAGTTAGAAAAAAGCGATGGGTGAGAATACATTGGATAAATAAAGAGAGAGAGAGAAAAGTAGAGTGAGAGAGAGATGCAGCTGCCTTTTTTTACCACATACGACGTCTGGAAATAAAAATATTTTTGTTTTGCTTTCGGTGTAAAAATGGTCGAGTGTCGACGACGAGAGACCAATGTGAAAGAAAGGGTCAGCAGACACAAACAAGCCCCAAAGCCGTTTCTTTCTTCGGTTCGGGTTGAAACTCTTTTTTTTCTCATCTTGTTAGATTTAAACTGACTAGAAACCAATATGTTTAGCCGCGAGTGTTGTTTACTTATCGAGCGAGAAAAGAGAAGAATATATAATTGAAAAATAATTTGATCGAGTCATTTAGAAATCGGTGGTGAGCCGGTGAAATTGACCGGAAAATAGTCGATTAATTCGGCTGAGAACGTATTCAGCGAATGGAATTCTTAAGATTAGATAGAAAATTTGTCGCGTTGGACAAGAGATTAGTTTGTAAAATGATAAATGCAGCAGAATCGATTGCGAGAGAACATTTCACTGCACGAGTGATTGAAGCGCTTTTAATTTTAATGCAACGCTGAATTTGAGTAATTGAATTTTCGCGAAAGCTAATCTAGCTACGCTGCTAATTTGTTTTCTCTGTGCTCGTTCGAATTGTAAATAATCGATAGTTAATTTCATAAACAAATGGTGTGGACAAACTCAAGTGACAAATTTTTCTTTCTTGTCGTTGCACATTTTCGGACACATTGTGCACATGTCTGGCAGTGAATTGTTTTCTTCGCTTCTGATGCATTTGAAAAGCGGC
This sequence comes from Dinothrombium tinctorium, assembly GCA_003675995.1. NCBI lineage: Eukaryota > Metazoa > Arthropoda > Arachnida > Trombidiformes > Trombidiidae > Dinothrombium > Dinothrombium tinctorium. The sequence continues at coordinate 7,408 of NCKU01000177.1, forward strand.
GACGTTTTAATATATTGACCAACTTTGAATTTTGCTTATTAAGCGTTCGTTGCGAAGCAGAAGAAAATAAATTTGAATTGAATTTTTAATTGCGAACGAGTAAGTGTTTTAACGAATTCTTTGACAAGTTTCTACGTTGCCGATATGCGTTGTGAAAGTGAAATGTAGCGGTAAAGCAAACAGTCTGTGATATAAATTTACAAAGGTGTGCAAACCTGTAAACACACTCGCTTGCGTCTGACAAAATAATTAATGCCGAACGCAGAAAGTTCGAGGCTCGTTCTCGCAAATTACTCTGAACACAATTACTTTATTATAAATTCGCTCTCTTCTACCGGCTGTGTTCTCGGTTGTCTACGGCAGCAACGGTCGAAGCCGTATATCGAAATTCGAGATCAATTGCGCTTTTCTTTCGCGCTGCACATTTTTTTTCCTCCTCTCTTTTTGTATTCAAAAATTTAAATTGAAAATAATGCAAAACGTCGAATGCGAGAGAGAGAAGCTAATTAAACAATTCACCGGTCCGTAAACCTAAAGATTTGCGCCCACCACCGTCATTCAATTGAATTGCGAGCTGGAGTTTATTATTTTATTTATTTCGATGCGCATCGTGAGCTTAAAATCAACACAACAATTCAAATAAAGTTTGACAAGTTTTAGTTTTTGGTTTCAATAAGCTGCGAAAATAATAAAAAAAGTTTTTTAATACAAATTAGAAGCGAACAGGAAGAAGGCAGAAAACGGTTCTCTCTTCTTCGCGACTATCATCATTGTCAAGCTTGGCTCAGCCATTTTTTTTTCGCTGCATTTTTAATTTTGCGTTAATTAAAAAACCGAGTTTTTCAAACGATGTTTATATAAAAGAGCGTTTAATAACAAAGAGCCGTGCAAAATAGCGAGCGGAACAAGCGGCAACAAGCGCTTCCAATGCTCATTGTTCGTCGTCGAGAAGAAAGCTCCATTTTCACCGTTCGTCGATTCGCCTTTTTTTCCATTTCAAACACAGCGGCAAAAAACGCTTCACAATTAAATTATCGTTTTGTATTTTGTCACAAAGTAACAAAGATCGCTTTTTTCAACACCGCCGCCGTTCTGTTTTCTCCGCTAATTTTTAATTAAAAGCGCACTGTACTTCTAAACCGAATTTGCCAATGAAAACGCTCTCGCAATCCACACTCGCACTAGTGTTTGAGCGCTTTTTTTGTTAAGCATCAGGAAAAAAAAAATGAAAATACGAGCGCATCTCGCTGCAGTTGGTTTGGCCGTGAACTGTACACAATCCGCGCGTATTATACCTCGCGCGTTCCCTCAAAAAAATTGCTTTTTCTACTGATTACTGCTATAAATGAGTGAACCAAATCCGTCTACTTTGCATATTGAAAACGTCGAAAAAAAGCGACGAAAGCGAAAACAATTTCAAGTGTTGAGTAAGTTTTCGCATTCTGTATTCACACCTGATACCCTGAGTATTTGCTTGTATGTGCGTGCGTTCGAGCCCCGTATACCCTCAGTTTAGACAACTCTTTCGTGAAATTATACTTTTTAACGATTGTAAATTGATTTTTTTTCTCGCTTCGCTCTTTGTACACACAAAACAGACGCGCTGCGAACGAGCCGAAAGCGAAAAGCTCTTCAAACAGTTGCATTGTTACATATGACGTCGTGTTGACATTTGATGGCGAACATTTTTTTTCGTTATTACTCTCAATTAGCGAAAGCGAACGGCATTTATTACACCGCGCTGTGTATCATTCAGCACGTTTTGCAAATTTAGTTGAAATTTGCGTGCCGAACGAGAAGAAGAGTACGAGAGCGAGAGAGGAACAGATGGACACATGTGTGTGTTTTCGGTTGTTACGCTGCGTAACAAAGTTGTAAAACAAAGAAGTTTTAAAGCCGTAATTGAGAGCGGCGCGAATTACACGTTTGGCTTGGCGTGCAGCGAACAAAGCGCGCAAACAGAGAGAATCGCTAGCTGCTCGCTTTTAATTGCATCGATCTATGCAAAGCGGCAAATGTTGGCAACCGCACACTTCGCTTCTACCATCTTCTCGCTGCCCTCGCGCTCTGCCGTTCTGTGTGCGCCAAAAGTCGAAACGAAGTGACATTAAAGACGAAGCGAAGCTTACAATGGAAAATAGCTTTAAAACGTGACTTAATCAAACCACTGCGCGCATACAGTTGTGTGTGTGCGATATCTTCGCTTCTGCCGAGCAGCGGCAGCCAATTCTCTGCTCCATTTCATCCAATTTCATTCCGCTTCTGCTCGCCACCTTTTCCGCTGTCCGAACGCGCGTGAGGAATGCACGAGAGAAGTGCGAAACGGATGCTTTTGAACTCCGCTTCGATAGGTGAGTTTCGGCGAACGAAAGCAGCAGCGGGCAGAAGTCGAGTGCGGGCACACAACCAGAATAGTTTGCCATTAAGCGAGTAAGTATACACTGCGATTTTATGGTTCCCACACACGGCGCTCTCCGCTCGTGTACTGTGTGTGTGTGTGTGTGCGCTAACACTGAACGAGCTTTTCTTCTTCACACTTTCCGCATTTTGGCCGCAATCAAACGCAATCCATCGATTGCCTAATCGCTCGGCAGCACGCGTGGCGCCCTCTCTTCGCCGCGCGAGTGTCTGCGTCGAGAACCAACGCGACGCGCGGTGACGACGACGCATCGACACTCGCGCCGTGCACCGGTGCCGAAAGCGCCCTCAACTCGTCACCGCCCACTCCGGTCGCGGTGGGTCAAGTGCCCTGAAAAATGAGTCCGCTTCGCGCGACAAGAATCAAGATTAAGTGTCGCGCAAATCGCGCGCGGTTAGACTCGGCGTGCCAGTGCAGCGAAAATATGCGAACCGATGTCGCGTGTCAACGATTCATTAACTCGAAAAAAAGTTTTACAAAATGATATGTTGCTTTAACAGCGAGCATTCTCTCGTCTGCGTTTAGTCTCTCGACGGCGAGAAATGTTTTCGAGTCAACTTTTCGTACGAAAATGTGCGCACACGAAGCGATGCACAATTGTATTTGAGCGTATCTTTGCGATGCGATCGAGATGTGGAAAAGGCGAGTTCTCGATACTAAATTACAGCTTTTTGCGAAAATCGCACGCAAATTTGCGAAAATTGTTTCCACACTTTTCACAATTGTTTCTTTCTCTCTTTCGCTCGCTTTTGTGCACAATGAATGCGGACACGCGGCCGCAGTTTGGCGTGTGAATGCGAGTTTTGATCGATGCGTGAGAAGTCGGAAGATTTTGCGCGAGTTGTCGAACGCGAAAATAAATCGAATTACATTCGATGAGCTTCGGTATGACGTCTCTTTCGCTCGAATCGCCGTACGCAATTTTTCTAGCTTATCGATTCTTGCTATGCGCTTCTTCCTTTAAAACTGATTAAATATTCCACGCGTTGTGGCTTTTCACTGGCAGTAGTAGTACTTCGCTGCGATCTGCGCTCGTCATCGCAGCAGCACCATAAGCAGCGGTTCGAAGCGCGAGCGCGATCTCTGCTCATCGCTGCGGATGAGCGCAAATTTCCGAAGCGTTTTCACGCGCGTCGAAATAATGCGATCAAGAAGCTAAACATGGATGCGGAGAAGCGCGCCAACTGACGAGCCAGATAGATGAGCGCCAATTTTTCATGTTTAATTGGCAGGCGAGAAGAGCGAGGCAAAGCGAACAGCGATCTGCAACCCCATCATCGTCGCGGTCGTCTCCGGTCGCGCGCGTGCAGGGTTGCCGCCGATGCTGAGTAATGGCTATGTGCAGTGCGAACGCAGCGGAGATGTGCGATGCGCGTTGTGGCTAAACGAATTTAGAAGCAATAAAGTGTGCGGTGCTCGGTTGAAAATAAAAACGCGGCAATTTCTTAGCAGAAATGGATTGCACTTAATTTGCATCGGGCTCCCCGCGCAAACAATAAATAATAAATATGGTGCGCAGCAAAATTATAAACGGCGTACTGGTGCTTCTGTTGTTTTTCTTCGAGTTTCTTCGCCAGTCGCCGCTTCTTCTTCGCCTCTGTTGATTGCAGTCGAAGGCAGTTGATATTCTCGATGCACACTCACGCATACATACACATCAGCGGCATGAATGCGAATGCGGCGAGGGTAGCGAGAAGTTGTGCATTCGTTTCACGAGCGAGCAGCGAGCGCAAAGAGTCCACGGGAGTAATTTGCAGGCAAAGCACACACGTTTGACCAATGGTTCGGCATAGAAAAGACGCGAAATTTCTTCGAGTTTTCTTCGCTTAAGCTCGAACAACACGTTATAAAATATTAATCGGGGAGTGGGACGTATTGAGGCTTTAATGCTGGTTACAAGAGTAACTGATTCCCAAGAGCAGAGCTCCACCACTTCTTCATTTCAATTGCTAATGTCGTCGCATCGGCAGAACGATGGTTTTGCATACATAACGGGTACGAGCTTTACACACCCAAAACGGTCTCTGTGTTCGTTGAGAAACAGAAGCTAAACGCAGGATGGCTGAGATGGCTGTTAACTGCTCTCGCACTTTACTCTTTCTTCATTTTCTGACCACTTCGCATTGTGCATTTTATCGTCTCATCTTCTCTTCTCGCCAACCTCCAACCTGTGTGCTGCTCTCCAAGTGAACGCGGTCGCGGTCGCGGGCGGAAAACGGACGCGGACACAGTGCGTTCGAATGTGTTCGCTGTGCTTGTTGTTGCTGCCGCTGTTGCCTGTACTTGTTGCTGTGTAACGCCAGTTTGTGAGCGAAAATGATGCTGAAAAGTGCTGGTGAAAGTAATCTGCTTCTTCGACCGCCAACTACTCCTCCTCGGTTCGAGGTATCGTACGATTTTGCCTTTCTTTTCTTCTCGCAGCAACTAGTCATTAGCGCGGTGCTTGCCGTCGCAGCGAAACAGTTAACAAACATTTGGACGAGCAAGAAACGCAAATAAAGCTCAGCTTCTGCAGATGTTGCGAATAGAGTGAACTCGATCGCTGCAAATCTATCTTCTATTCACTGCTGAGATCTGCAACGAAATCAAATCTCGAATGCTGCCAACACTTCGCTTACGCTTTCGTTGCATGCATTAAACGGCTCTGCGTTTATTGATCACACGAAGCCATCATCAACTAACTGCACTTTGCTCGCTCGCAATTGTTCGCAACAAAGGGTTGATCGAACGGTTCACCAGCTAAGGTATTTGTGTGTGTGTGTGTATTTGTGTGCAACGCGTTGCACAGCGATCGCTGGCCGGCCGTGCATTGGCTGCTGCTGTTGTTGCTGCTGTCGACGGCGATGGCATTTACACCGCGATTAAAAGAAACTCGTTTCTCACTCTGTTTTTCCTAAAAATAATTACGAAAGCATCGATAAGCATGCACTCAGGTATGCGAGATGCAATTGGGAGTGAAGCGCGTTTAATCGCGCCAACTGTAGCCCCGCAGTCTGCTTCGCCTGCCGGTGCTACGAGTTCAAGAAGTGAGAAGTGAGAAGAAGAAGCGAGAAAGAGTCGCTGGTTAATGCATTGTAATCGGTGTCTCACCTCAGCTAATCGCTGAATCGAGGCAGAAATGACGATTGTTTCCTCTCGCTCTCCCCTTTCTCACTCGCTCGCTCTCAAGGCCTAAATTTCAAATTCGAGCTGCTCGAAAATTAAACTGCACAGTAAATTAGACACCGAGCCACTGAGCGCTGACGGGAATCGCGATGGGGAATCCGAGAGAGTAGTGCGAGTTCACTTGAAATGGTGCTTAGTGTATTTCCTCTCGTCTTGAGCAGTCGATAGCGAAAAGCTTGTTCAGTAGAAAGAAAGTCGCACGCAATAAAAATGTTAAACGTAAGTTGAGTTTACATGTTTTGCGCTAATTATAATCGAGTCGCAATTGCGTTCTAACAAATTCATCGTTTTCGCTCCACACAAGCAGCCATTTGCTGGTACGCAGTGAAGAGGTGCGATGACGGCGAGAGACGAGCTGAAGCGGCAGCAATGGCGCTCATTACATTCTACTTGTGTCTCTTCCATCATATTGTTAAGTAACAGTTGTCAGTGTACGGCGAACAATAATAGACATTGCATCTGTCGAGTAAGAGCGCAATTTCGCTTCGTTTGCATTGCCAGCCGAGTACAGCGAAACCTTTAATTACAGCTTGTGATAGTCGACTTTGCCAGCGACCAGAAATTGTGATGAATCGTCAGTGATTAGATGTGGCCATTGTCGCTCGCCGTGTATAGAGTCGTCATCCTCGCGCTTCTTTGTTTCTTCTTCGCCACTCGGCGAATGAGGCGAAATAAATTTGCACTGTTTTCAATTAAATGGCTCATTAATCCCTGCGGTGGAAGATTCATTATACACAAACCTGCAGTAACAATGGGAGCTGCACCACTGCTCTCCTATGCACTCAATCAATTACGCAATCTTTCCGATTTTCGTCTTCTTCTTGCGCACAACAAAAAGCGGCTCGCGTTCGCAGCGACGATCATTTTTCGCTGCTTTGGCCCCAAGTAAGACAAAAACAGCGATCGCTTCTTCTTCTTCTTCAGCAATTTTTAATTTAATTGTTGACATAATATTAATCAATCTTGGAGCAGATACCAGATGCGAGGTATTTATTAATAGCAGGTGTTTAAAAGTGTGGCCCTGTGCGGAGTGTGTCGAGATGATTAAACACGGCGATGATTTTCTTCGAGGCTGTTGAAAATTAAATAATTCGTGTCTCGAAGCCGAAGAAACAATTGACATATGGCGACGATGTTCGCACGTCGCCTTCGCTTCTGCCTCCGCAGCGACGACCGACGCTCGCTCGCGTCCGAACGGATGCGAGCGAGATAAGCCGACGATGTAATGGTCCCTGGTGTGTGCGCCTCGCTTCTTCACTCACTGTTTGTGTGGGTTTAGCGAGCGAGAGGTCTTTGATCGGTGCACTCACCAAAGAACGACCAACGAGCGTCTCCCTGTATGTTTGCATGAATCACAGCCGCTATTGACATATCTTCTTTAAGTTCAGTCCTGCCATTTATACGCAAAGCATCGCATCCGAAGATCACGTTTGAGAATCAGATTTAAACTTGAAACCATTTTTAGGTCAAGCATCCTCGGCAATCGTAATCCGCCTGCTTTTATAAATAGCTCGACACACTGCGATCAGATGAAATCGAGAATGGTTCCCATTGGAAAGAGAGTGAGAGCGAGATGCACGATTAATCCTCGGCGATACCTCGGTGCTCGACGCACCGGTGTTGCCAAATTCACTTTTCAATCTGTTTCTATTCACTGCTCGACCGAAAAATAAATTTCGCCTGAAATTTATTTCGCCGAGAAGAAGCGAAACAAGAAGAAGAACTCTGATTCTAATCAATATAATTAATCGACTCGAACCAGTGATTAAAACGGGCGTCTCCGCTCTCGCTTTCTTTTCACACTCTCATTCAGACTAGCGCTTTGTCAACTGCACACAGCCAACCGATTTGCACGCAGCGCGTACAGCACGTTCGAGTTTGACTTTGTTTTACGCCGAACTCGTCTTCTTCCCAAAATTATGCATCAAATTGATTCTCGCGAATTCATTAAACGTCGCTTCACTCCAGGCCATTTATAGGTTTACTTATGTGGCTCATCTCCTCCATCCTTTCACTTCTCCTTCGCTTCAGTGCCGAGCGCCACAATTTATTTACTAGCAGCGGCAGCAGCATTACTCTTCTTCGCCAGCCTCGCACAGCACTCGGCCCCATCGATCGGCTTGTGATCGATTTGGACCACTATTCGCACACCTCAAGCCGCGAAAACTCCTTAAAAATTGTAAAATTTACTTTATTTTTAAATTACTCTCAGCGGCGGTCAATAATTTGCGTTCGTTTACGAATGCCTGTCAAATTAATGCAATAAATTATTTATATACATCGCATGTAATGCGATGTAGAAAGCAAAAAAACGTTAAGTATCTTCGTGTATTTTATGTGTATGCACTCATAAATGTCGCTCTGTGCGTGCATTGCTTAACTCAATTCCAGAGAAAATTAAAACGCGCGCGCGACCGGCGAGAATTCTGCCACCGCAAATGGCTTCGGCTCTCCATTTAATTCGGCGTGCGGGCAAAGCGATTGTTCCAATTTGTTACTTTCCCTCTTTTCTTTTCCAAATTGAAAATATTAATTTTTAAAAAAAGCGAACACACAAAATCAATCAGTCTTCGCTTCATCTTCTTCTTCTTCTGAGGCACGTTTCAATTATTTACTCCCAACTCAGCAACCATCACATCAATTTGAAAACCTTGTCTTGAAATACAAATTGAATTTTATAGAGAAGCCGAAATGCTAATTTCGCTTTCGCCCGTTTCGTCTCTCTCTCTCTCTCTCTCTCTCGTTCGGTTTTTAAAGAAGTGGCAAGAAGATAACGTTAATAATGCTGACGGCGAACGTTGGTGAATAGTGAAAAAAAGTAGAGGAAATCTAATATTTTTCCTCAAATTTAGCCCCGATTCAAGTCCGCGAAAAAATTTTCGCTCTTCAATCGAAGTTCAAACTCGTAAAACTTTCCCGTCGATGACTGCAGGCCAATGTGTATAACAGTGAATCTTCAATTTTGAAAACTATGCTCCACTTTCACTCAAAAAGTAAACTTAGTTTTAGCCTAATTTCCAAAAAAATCTCGTGAGATTAGTGCTCTCTCACTCACTCTCGGCGCTTACCACCACCACCATCACCACCGCCGTCGTCAAATAACGCAATAAACGCATTTCGACATTTGTGGACTCGATTTGTATAAATTTTTTCGCTGGTCAAACATTGTCACTTATCGTCCATGTAAAACCACTGCGACAGTTTTTTTTTTCTTTTTTCTTTTCCGCCCACCGTCATTTTCATTTCGCAACGTTTTACAATCGAATGCAATCGTTTAAAAGCTTTGAATGTTTTAAAAGAGGCGAGAAAATGCGAGCTACTCAGCCAGATGAGACGATGCTTTTGTGCGCCTCGGTCCATTAAAGCAGATAGTTTGCAATAAAAAGGGATTTGGCTAAAAAGTGAGTTGTTGAGAGTTGGAGTGAAAGAGAGAAAAGCGTTTTTCGACAATGAGAAAGACTCGTCCGGAGGACAGTGCGTGATATTTATCGAGGCAGGCAGCGAGCGCATTGTGTTGGCCGGGCATGGTTCGCAGCGGTGCGCGCTTTGGTATTAAAATATGATTATGAGTTGAGTTTAAATGGCTTTTTATATAAAGCGTAGAATATATATTTCGCTGCAAATATTTTCCAGCTGTGTTGTGTATTCAGTTTTCAAGCTTGTGTTCATGCATAGCGAAGCTCTTTATTCACTGTGCCCTGTCTCTCTTCTTTCTAATTATAATAATCGTTGAATTATAAATTGCTTCACTCTAGCAAAAGTGTGTTTCGCTTCTTCTTCGTGTTTGCCTTTATACGAATATCCATTTTGTTTCGCCTCGCGAGCAGAGTTGCACTCGAGCGACCAGAGCCGGCACACTGCGGTGTTCTATAGCGCGCTGCTGTACCGACAGCGCGACTTTTTTCGCACTTGGTTTTCTGGTTGTCGGCAATCGATAAATTATAAGAAGCATCATTTTTTATTGGTGAATTGTGAGACATGCGCTTGTTTATTGTTAAATGCGATCTCTGCTCCAATATACCGCACTTCACAAAAGCGATGCACACTCACATATTGTGTAGTGCACTTCACGGCGTATATAGCTGCGCCAGTATCAATTAAATACGCACAGCGCTCGCGAAGAGAGCGATGAAGAAAGTTTCGGACGCGATGCTCGAGTCAAAAACAGAGCAAACACATCTCCACCTTTTCCATGTCTAATAGAAAGTAATTGAGCAGCGATTTAAGTACACTCGAATGAAGTGCAATTCGGTGGGCTGCTCGAGTCGCTCACTTTACTCGAGCTTTTGTTCACTTCATTGTAACAGCAGCGAAACTGCTCATTGCATATACTCACTCGGCAATAAACGCCGCTACTTATTTCGCCAGTTTGTTTGTTTGTTGTGCTGAATGTGTATGCGTGTGTGTCGAAAGACCACCGCAAGAGCGATTTGGTTGTGGAAGAGGCGAGCAAAGTTGCTCGTTATTGCGTACTGCATTATGCAAAAGTTGGAGTCGAGTCGAGGTAGATATGAGCCTCTAATTGTTTAACTTGAAAATGATGGATGGATGCAAGCTGCTCGTTATCAGCACGTGAAGCAAGCCAACTCAAGTACTGCAGCACTCGTAGCATCCTCGCCATCCAGCGCACACAAACTCTTGCAATTCTTTTTCTTTTGATTAAGTTGATTAAATTCAGATTCGAAGCGAGTCGAGATTGAAATCTGGCGAACACGGTAGTTTACAGCTCGCGGTTAGAAGCAGCTGACATTCGAATCGCTGCTCTTCTCAAGCTTAATAAATTTGAATTCTCTGCCTGCGTTCAAAGCTTTCGCTGCTCGCTACGACTGACCCTTCAGTGACCTCAGAGCTGCTTGTGATGAACGATGCGCCCGCCGACCGTTCAAACTCGCTTGCAAACTCTTGTCACTGTCTCAGTTTGTGTTGATGTGGCTGATGCGAAGATTAATGGTATGCGTGCTGTTGTCGTACATGTAAACCCTTATGCGTTTCGTCCTCGGCACACTACGTTGCGCCTGTACGAGACACCGTGCACACTGCAGCGGCAGAGCTCGTAGCATGCTGCATACAAGTGCGCCGTATAAAAAAGGTTGTTGACATTTCGCTTCGATATCATCTCAAAATAAGCTCGCAAAATACCCGAAAAAGGTTGAGCGATCATTATTTTGGGTGCGGACGCTCGGTTCAAATATATCCGTATTCAATGCCAGTTTCGCCGCGTGTTGCCGTCAAATCGGGTATCAAACAAAACTCGAATGAGTTGGCGAAAAAGATCGCAACGTCTAGAATTTGGGCAGCGGGTGGTTAACTCGACCGGTGATTGACGTAACGCAGGCTGATAGTCATTTTGCGATGCGCTTCACGAAAGAAAGAACAACTTTTGCGGCGACAAATAATTCGCGAAAACGTTATGAAAAGATTACATCGAGAATGAGCGTTTCGGACGAAAATGTCGCCGCTCTGCGATACGTGAAACGAGAGACAAAATTTTCGCCGCCGATCGCTATCGTTGCGTGCAAGCAAAATGTACAGAGCTTAAAATGTTCGCTTCGAATGGAAATGCACACAACCGTATTAACATTGATCAAGATATCTGCTGCCGCTGCTGCTTTTCGGCAGGCTTATTGCCGAGGCTTTCGCAATCGCTGCTGCTTCATGCACTGAACACAGCCATCAGCTTGTCGGATGTCGGATTCAGTTTCGTCACTCAGTTTCCGCGACAAATCTCGTCGCGAAAGAAGTGTTGTATGCGTTAAGCCGCCAACTATTCTTTTGTGCTGCAACGCCGGAGTCGCAACTGGAATGGTAGTGGAGTGGAATGCTGCAGCGTGGTTTGAATGTGTGCGTGCGACAGCCACGATTGGGAGCAGCGAATGCACGAAAGTACCTATCGTTTTTTCTCCTAATATTCGTCTCACGCCTTTTATATGCTGACAGAGCATTACATTCACTTTGCTGCACATTACGCTTCTGTCGTTACACAATGTACCGAAGCAGCGAAAGCGGCTGAGTATTAAGTGAAGAGAGCAAAAAATTGGCAGCGCTCGCTCGCTTGCTTTCGCAGCGCTTTTTAATTCGCGCTTTCTGCCGTCCACAATGCTCTCGCCAACCACTTCGCCTCCATTTATTCAATATTATTTCTACATTTCGACCGCCGAAATGAAAGCGCATTGCACTTCTTTCATCCGCAATCAATGGCCGCATCGCTCGCCGCGTGTACAACTTATTAACGAACTGCTCTCGACAAAGATTCATACACTTGTGGACATCGATTGGAGGAAGTCTCGAAATATGTTTATATATAGCTGCTGAAAAAAGAGAGATGAGATTTTCTTTACGGATAGCGTTGCAATCAAAGTTTGATGTGAAGAGAGGACTCCAACAGTTTTTAGTTTAGTCTTTGCTTTTTACGGGAATGGACCCCAAGTCGCGTTCAAGAACATCTCATGAATTTTTCATTAAACTCTAGCTTTTCTGGCGAGAAGCGAGTCAAGTCGAAGCACGCTATCCGTCCATGTATACTAACTTTGATTCGAATTTTCGCAAACTCGGGAAAGAAGCAGATCTGCTGGTGTGTGTGCTAGCAGCGGCAGCAGAAACGGCACATGAATTAAGAGAGTAAATAGTGTCGAAAATGGATCAATTCGCCGCTAAAGTTTTGCATATCAATGAGCGACGAGCGCGATTCTCTTTCATTACGCAACGTTTGTTTTCGTTCGAAATGAGATGCGAGCAGCGAAAGCTTTCAACGAGCTCGGAGATGTAGAGCAGAGCCTTGCAATACCTTTAATTTGCTCGAACAGCGAACGTAATTCTCGCAGCAAAGATCTATTCGAGTTCAAGGGTAGATTAAGTTATAAGTCGTCCCTTTGGCAGTTGATTACTTGCTTATTGCCCATTACTCGGTAAACGTCATCAGGAAATAAGCGTTGAGCATAAAGCGATGCTCGTTTTCTTGCACGCGAAGAGAAGAGGAATAAATGCAGAGTTGCTTTCGACGTAGAGCATCGCAAAATGGATCTTTTTTTCGGTAAAACGCGATCGAAAGGCAGCCTTGTTTCGATGCTCGCCTGCAAAATAAATGACAAATTCAGTGTTATTTAAGAATCATTTATCAGCATCTCGGCTCAGTAATGCCGTTCGCTTAACTGTACGTTTGCTCTCTGCGTTTGCAAAACACATCTTATTAAAACTTCTCTGCTTCTGCTGCCGCTGCTAAATGCGCTTTCGGACTCGTTCTGCTCGTCGAACAAACTGCACGCCATTTCCATGGGGTGCAATCATCGAACTCCATTCGCCGCATATTCGCTTAAAAGTAACTCGGCGATGAAAGCGTTAAACAGCAAATCTCATCAACATCATTGCAGTCGCCGTTAGATCGGGAATAAGGTATCGGTTTGGGGAGCGAATTAGTCACAGTTGCAGTGAGGTATACCGAGCATTAACCAAGCGCCGAGCAGCGAACATCCATACCCATCCATTGTCGCCGACAATTAATCTTGGTGCGAAGCCGAGCCTCGCTTCAGTAGCGGTGACTGCTTCTGTTTGCTTTGCTTTTTTAGCGAACGAACGCGAGAGAAAAGCAGCGCAAACGTTTGGACGTCTCCTCGCCCCGCAGAATTGATGCGAAACTCGGGTTATACAAATAAGCAATTTACAAATTAGTCCCGAGAGTGAAACGCGCATTTCGCTCTCTCCGCACTGTGTGCGCCTTTTATGAAGTACGACACCGGGGAAGAAAGTGATTGGAAAATGTTTTTTTACTCCTTATTGTTCGCCATCAACAAGCAGAACTAACAAAAGTGATGCACCGAGCTTTCAATGCAATGAGTAATTGTTATACGCGCTCGATTCAATTCCTTATCCAATCTCGCTGCATTGTCCGACGGCGAGCGAAAGCGCCAACAATGGCCGCTTTGTGCTCCGGTGTCTCGAGTCGGGGTCAACGCGAGAAAAGTAAAACTATTTCTTCGCGCACAAAAGAATGAAACATCTCCGCGCGAAAGAAGTAGAAATAATCTCCATTCACGCTCTTCCCGACTCCAAATTAAGCGTCGCAAAGGCGACAAAATACATAAATTTCCGCAAATGTGCCCGCGCTCTTCGCCACAAAAGATCGCAGTGTCGCGCGTAATGAGAAAAGGATTGCAGCAGTCGCTGTGCACGCCCCGCATTCGGACACATTTGTGTCACTTTTGTGCGCTACATTTGTTTGGCACTGGATTAATGAAACAATCGTGTGCGTGTTATGCAAACGCGCGACAACTTTTCTCGCTTTTGATGCGAGCGATTCGAATGAAAGAGAAAAGCAGTTCACAGAGGAGTGCAGCACTAAATGTAAACTCAATGTGACACATTCACCAACAATTTCACGCTTTCTCACTCCGAGAGAAGCGAGAGCGAGAGAGAAAATGCGACTGGGGTCGGGCTGAAGAAGAAAGAGCCGAGCGACGAGCCCTTCGATTTACTCGATCGCCGCCGCGCTAAACGCGTCCCCCGACGTTCGCCAGTGTCCCGAACACGCACCGCTAACAATTGGGTGCACTCGTTGACAGATTTTATTATTTATCGTATGTAATTGCCTTTCGCTGCACAAACTAATAATCAAATCCAATGCGCTTTTCGCGGCGAAACTCGACACTGCTTTTCGTACTCGGCCACTTTTCGGGCCATTCTTCGCGAGCAGGTCGCCTCACTGAAACAAGTACAACGTTTCCATTATGTTTTTGCTCACTTTCGCATTGTTTGCCACTAAATCTTGGTCTTAAAGCCAAAATGTAAATTTGGCAAAGCAAAGCGAGCAGCTCAGTGTTTAAATGGTTCGCGAGGGGTGCGAGGCATTTGTGTCCGCAAGCGATTACTTTTGGTCATAGATGTGCTTTCGCCCGATTTCACAGCTCAATGTTTCGTTTCGCAACGTGAAAAGCGCCGGAAACCGGGCCGCAATCCGCTTTGCTTTGCTCAGCAATCATGAATATTTTTTGACCGTTTTTCAACCGTTTTTGCGACCACTTCTCTGAAGAATTGTCGCGCAAACCGTTGCTGTCCGGAGCAGCGAACACGCCATTGTTCGGACGGTCAGCAAGCGGACCAAAAGCGACGGTGAGCGTGCAGAAGGGGAGCGAGTTTAGCCAAGAGCAGAAGCGTTTGACACAAATTTGGAGGCTCGCGTTCGTTGCGTTGGCTCTTGCCGTGCACATAATTCAATGGCTAATGAGTTGTTTGCTGTTCGTTACTGACACGTCGCCGTTAAAGAGCGCTTAATTCTGTGAATACAAATTGAACACTTTTTGCATTTTCGCACTTTAAATTGTGTTTAAAACGAGAAGAGGCGACGATTGCGTGCTCGCGTCGCTTTCATCATTTCACGAAGAAGTTGAGTTCTTTCGCAGTCCAAATACGCAAAACTAGCAGACATTTGCACGAAAGCGGCGAAGAAATTAGAAGAGAGTGCAGTGAAAGTGGAGAGGGAGCGTGAAAATTTCGCTGTGCACAAGCTCTTCTACGTTGTGCATTCGCTCTATTGTATTAAAGTATGTATAAAGATAGACGCCAACAAAATTTAATTCCCAACTTTTCTGTTCGCGCAATTTGCATAGAAAACACCACTGGGATTTGCAACTTACTCAAACACAGCTAACAGAGATGTAAATTCAAGGCTCGAATCTATGTGTGCGTGTGTGTGTGTGCACGTCCCAATCTCCTCTTTCCTTTTCCTCTCATCAATAGACGCTGTAATAAGGAAAAATTTGGCGAAGATTGAGGCACAGCTGCCGAACTGTGCTCAATTCACACAGGAGTTGAAATTCGCTTTAAACCAATTGAAAAAGAAGTTTTCCATTCGTACGTAGCTTCAAAATAAATACACTCACCCGAAAAGCGACCGCAGCTCGCGTTCTAACTTTTCACAGTTAATTCGGCTTTTTCTTCTCGCTCTCTCCGCGCTTCACGCTCTCACTCGCGTCTACACTCCATCGAGAATTTACGCTTTGCACGCCGTTTGCTTCTTACAAATGAATTCGCTTTTGGAGCGAAGATTATGAAACTTTTTTAACCAGCGTCGAATTTCTTGTCAACAAATTTTTTCGCGAAACTTCTTTCTCTTTCCGCTCGCATACCAAATGCGCGCGTGTTTCTCTTCTTCTTCGCTGTCTTCCACCATTTCTCAATCGAATACGGCCTCTGTGTTCGAATGTCGGGGAATATGAGTGTGCATATAATTTGTATGCAAATTTTTTCGCTTTCTCGCGACTGAAAAGACAAAAGAAGCCGCGACTCTTCGCGAAAACGACGCACACACGTATCGCAATACGTACAAACTGTCGTCCCCTGCAAAGCCATTTCGCCGCATTGCATTCGCGTCGTGCACACAAGGCGAACAGCGAGCAATTTTTTGGGTTCAACCCGAAAACCTAATCTATTGCTGTCAGAATCTTGTTACTGTTTACACACACGCGCGCACAAATATGAAAAGCGCTCTAATTATATTTATATGTAAATCGAGATGCATTCATGGATCGGTTCGCCGCTTGAGTTGGTGTGTAAAAACGCTTTGAATGCGGAAAGCGATCGCAGCGTTCAAATTACGCCGATTTCGTCGTCGAAGAAACAAGAAAATTTTTTTACTGCTGCCACTGATGCCTCTTCTTCTTCTTCTTCACTCGTTCATCTTTTTCGCTTTCGATCGCTAATATTTCAAAAACGAGGCGCAATTACAGTCGACAAAGAAGCGCATTTTTGCTCGCTTTCAAAAACAGAAAATAAAAAATTTCACTATTAATGGCGTAATAAAGAACAAACATTTTTTTGTCGACGGCTTATTGTGAAAAATGTGTTTTCAAAGCGCTGCGTTCTCATTTCTCTGTCTAACCATTTGAAGCATTGATCGCTTCTTCCTCTTTCTCCATCTCTGCGCTTCTCGAATCTGTTGACTTATTCATAATAAAACAGTAAAAGTCCGATGTTTTGAATTTTAATAATGAGAATTTAATATCACTGCAAACAGATGCTGCCTCATGACTTATGTTAAACTGTGAAATCGAGGTTTACAATTTGACAGCACGAACCGCACCACCGCCGCGTAGCCTGTGTGTGCAGAGAAGAGAAGCGAAAACCATTTTTTCAATCAAACAAACTTTTTAAACAGCAAAGTGATTCGATCGTTACTCCACTTAACAGCGCGTATTACTTATCGGCGGTGAAATCGTTCGCTCGCAAACTGTTACAATGACCAACACATTGTGTTCGATCGCTGCTCGTTTTAAATCGCCTCGCCATTTCGCATATTTCGCCTTCAAGTGATTCACGAGCGCTCGGCGATCTTGTCATTGTTTTCGGCTTTGCTTCGCTCGAATTTGCTTTTCAAAACAGATAAAAAAGCAATGCAAACAGCGGAAGGCGAAAAAGAAAATCGCTCTGATTAAGTGTGTACCGAAAATGATACTATTAAGTCTCGTATTTCATAAATAGTGATTTACATGTTTTTGTACTTTATTATGCAATGTTTAAATTTGTATTCGCATAAAAAACAATAGCATGCAAATTAATTGAGCGTTTATTTGCGGCGACAATGCACGATGTATCCGCGCTGCGCGAGTGCGACGGGTTCACTTTTCGCTCGGACGTGAGCGCACAAACGGTTTCCGACGCGGCGTCGATGTGCTGTGCAATTTGCGAAAAGGATGCGCCGCACTCGCTCGCTTCGGCTGCAGAGAAGCAATCACCATTTTCGAGAAATGCCGAAGAAATTGAAATGAAGTCTCGTTTCAGGCGCTTCACGGATCAAAGTGTCGATTATCGCTTTCGGGGCTTCATCAGCAGCGATGCAGCGAATGGTGAATGCTCGTTGCTGAATTCGAGGAGGAGGCATGTGATCGAAAGTGTCGTCATATTGTCTAAAGTATTGCCGCAGCTATTAAGGCAAATAAAGTAGGTTTGAGTTACTGCGTTCACGCGTATAGGCAAAGCGAGAGCGCGAGTGAGCGCGCGACGGAATCAAATTTTGAACATTAAAGGCGAAAGATAGCGGAGCATCAATCATAGCAACGTAACGTGTGACACAATATCCCATTAAAAGCGAAATCATCTCTGTTCCGTAACTTAACTCTCATTTTTGAGTATTAATGCGAGTACGAGCCAAGTATCATTTAAACAGAAGCGTAGTTTCACTTGGCTTACTTCGCGACTAATATTGAAAAACAAAATCGGCGGAGAAAAAAAATTGGAAACAGTGTGTGCTGCTCGGAATCACTCGCACAGTGATCATAGTTATAGTGATGAATTACATCGTACAGCAGGCAATGATTATAATTGCTTCTTCTATTAAATCGCACATTGAAAAAATTATTCAACATCATAAAAGCGAGTGACCACACCTTGAAATTTCGTTAATTTCTACCTTTTCGGACTCTCCCTTTAATGCTGTGCAAATAGTACAACAAAGTACAACGCTAATTATAAGGTGCGCTTTATTGCTTGCTTCAGTGCAGCAGTTTCTTCAAGATGACATCGTTTGCTGCACACATTTTCTCGAACGCAATTTCGCGTAATTTGAGGACAAAAAATACGAAAACCGCACAGCAAAAATGTGCGGCGCAGATCGGACGAGCAGCGTTTGATTGAAGCCCATAGCTATTTGTTTAAACACATAAGTGGCTTATGTGCTATGTGCAGTGCACTTAAACCAAAATTGAGCGTTTCGCAATTCGCAATGTTTAGTTTCTTTATTACTTGCAAGAGTGCGATATCAAAACAAGAATGGCTGGCTCTCGCGGCTCGGCGATGGCCAAAGCGATGGTCGTTAAGAAGTTATTTGAACGAAGGCGAAAAATTTCGTGTAAAGAATAATTTGGAACTTAGTGGTGACCTCCTCTTTTGAAGCAAATGATAGGCTTCGAAAGTGGAAAACATGATCATTGTGGAAATGATAGAAATATACAGTGTAGCGGCTGAGTGCAGTGCAGTGATTCTGTGAAACAACTACTTTGGCGAATATTGTTATTACAGGGAGGAGATTATCTTCAAGATGTGTGCATGTGTATGCGTTTGATGATATAGTCGCTTAAAAACGATTCTCGGAGAAATTTTACATTCGCCAAACACCGTTATTACATTAATGATGCTCGCGGCCGCAATCGCGCAAATCTTGCACTTAATTTATAACAGTTTCGCACCAAAACGTGATCCCTATTTACATACACTTCTTCTCTTCTCCTCTCTCACCGGCTTCTTCATTAACACCCTTTACCCCGAACGAATCTGTTTTAATGCTGCCAATTTATTATTTTGATTGCACCTTTCGCTTTCGCTTTCGCTCTCGCCTTCGTTGCCTCTTCAAATCTTTAATAACGTCGGACAATTTGATGGATACATCATCAATCACAGCGATGGCATACCTTCCATTAGCGATCACTAATGGCTATACACGAGTGCTGCTCAATGCTCGCATCCATCGCTTATTTCGCACACCGAAATTAACTTTGCGCAGCCTTTCTTCGGGCACAGTTTTCTGCGGCGACTAATGGAGAGAAATTACATCTAATTTCAAATTACTTTTTACAAATAATAACCTAAGCAAGAGCTGGGATCGGCTCTCGAACTATTCACTCGCTTTGTTCTCCGCAACAGACGAGCGATGTGTTGCGAACGGCGAGCCAAGTCGATGTCGTTCGCCAGTGTCGGCCATCGCGTTCGCAAGCGTCGCGCGATTGAAGCTAATTAAAATTTGAAAGTTGCAGCTCTCTCTCGGCGCAAAACACGCCGAGTAATGAGTTTTTGATTGTGCGTCGAATTAATATTTCCGTTGCTTTCGGAAGCGGCATTAATGAATTCCGAAAGGATTCGAGCGGCAGCAGTTTGTAGCTGTCGCTGTATCGCTTTTTCAAACTTATTAATGAGCATTCAATCGACGGTAAACAATGCGAGAATTGTTTCGCCTCGGCTGCCGACCAGCGATTGGCCGCGCGCTCGACCGCGGCCGGCAGGTATCGAACGCTGCGACCAATCGGTCGCGACAAGAGCGAAGCGACAGTGTGCGCTTGAAAATGCATGAAAGGTGGCGGAAACGAGGGGCTTTGATTATATTCAAACTGAAATTGCAAATTAAGTATGTGAAGGCTCTCGAAAGCATGCTTCAAATTTATATATTCTGTCACTTAGCAATGCAAGTTCGAAGCAACTGCGCTCCCAGCTTCTGCTGATTTAATTCAAGGCACTTAACAACCGCAACGACTGCACGGGAAGCAGACCCGCTTTCTCAACGATGATCCATATTAACATTGATAATTATCCGACGTTCGCCGAAATTGCAATGCAGATGAAGTTAGGTACTTTCCATATAATTACAAACGAATACAAGAACAGTTTAGAAGCAGCTTTCGCTTGCATTCGAGTTTCATCAACAGTCGAAGAAGTTTGCCATCAGTTCAAATCTGCTCTTCGCTCGCTCCACCGAATTCTTTCTTTCTTCCTTTCGCTGTGTGACAACGCTGTGCTCGAGATGCTCGCTGCTCGTCGCGTCCACACCGGAGCTGATCAACGAGATTGTGGCTTACGCGCTGAGGTCACGCTGCCGCCGCTTTGATTTACTTGTTGATTCGTTGGCGAAACATGATCGGTGAGTGTTATCTGAAATCGCTTAACCAAAATTGTACGTTCGCTGCGAACATGCATTTATCACTTCGGCCGCTTTCGCTGCTCGCATCGAGTGATCTAATTGTTGCCGTAATGACAGTCCTTTTGCGGACTCGATACTTTCATTAGCGCACTAAAGATGGTTTGCAAAACGAAGGGCACGTCAATTATGTAACATTACCCTTCAAACCTATAGATGGGCAAGGCCGTAGTGGGAGCCAAGCCCGAAGCGAAACAATCATACATCCATAATGACACATTATTTTGTGGAACTTGTCTCTCGCTTTCTCTCGCCAAACTCATCGTATTATTACACGCTTTGCGAAAACAATTTCCAGCGAAGAGTGGGAAACGAATAAATCTCCGCTGGACTCTCTGCCTTAATGATGAGGATGTGCTCGGTGCGAAACACCTGCATTCTCGTGCATTCGTTCCTTCCAATATGTAATCGCTGGGATCGCCTCTGATAATAACGCCGAGAGTTGCGGTGTGACAAGCAACATTGCTGGCATACTTCTCGAGGCCCACCCTTCATTAGCGCGATTCAAGCTTCTCGGAATACAGTTTCAAGCTGCACACGCAGTCCGCCGATAAAAGGCAATCGTTTCCACTTACAAATCGTTTGCTCCGCACTCGCCGCATTCAATCTCGTTTCGGGCAGAAAAATAGCGAGCCAAAGAGGTGAAATTCGCTGCCTAATTGTGCAGATGTATCGTCTCTAAATTTAAACTAACTGTGCCGTGACTTTGCTCATCATCGTGATGGCGATGATGATGATGACGGTGATTACAGTAGTTTTAGCGATCGTGTTTACGACGATAATTTGAGAGACACGGTTGCCTGTGTTTCTTCTTGTTTTTCTCAAAAAACAGGACACAAGCGAAAGTGCAATAAACATTATGTTGAGGTGATGTTTAATCATCGTTTTAATCCCTGTAATTTCTCGAATTTTCACAGCTGGAATCGAGCATTTAAAAAACGACTGTTTTTAACTAGCGATAATTTCTGCCGCTTAACTTCCATTTCGCTTTCGTTAAACCATTTCGCTTCTCCAGTGCGCGAACACACAACCATTTTTAATCAATCGTTTCTTCCACTGCATATGCAGCATTCAGTTTGTGTAGAAAAAGCGCTCAACTTGGACGTGCGAAATGATAAATAGCTTTTCTCACTTTCTAACACATTTTAAGGCATTGCACACTGTTTTAACGTGTTTTAATGAAAATATTACGGGGTGTTTACGGCTAATTACCCTGCCCTCTGAAAAGCGACCGATCGACGTACTCTCTCTCTCTCTCTTCTCTTTTTCGCTCACTATTAATTCATTGTGTTTAATTATTTCACTATTTTCGACAGCTTCACGCTGAAAACTCATCGACTTTTCGAGATCTCAATTTAGCGAGCATTTCGTTGCGTAGTTTAAAGAGCAAGAATTTCACTTTTAAACACACAGATATGAGTGGTTGGCACGAAAACGATATACTCATCATTTGAGTAGCTGTCAAAATGATGTTTTAAACAAAGTGATCATTTTGGAAGAGAGATGCACCGAAAATTGCAGTTTTACTTCTCGTTAAGCAAACTTTCAGCTTTCGAGTGTTTTCATTTTTTTTTCTCTCGCTTTTCAAACATATTGAGACAGTGAAAAGTTTACGGGCGTTTTCAACGCTTCATACGCAGCGTTACATTGTAAACATTTTTCATAGTTACGCTCCTATTTTTCAATCGCTTAATAACAAAGTGTATATCTATTTGTAATCTGTTTAAACAGCGATTTAAGTGGCAAGCAACGTCTACATTCGCAGTCGATAGAAGTACATACGAGGCCAAGATTTGTGCTGACACGCTTAAAGTGACTGCTAGCAGTGTGTTACATTTTTGGCAGCAGTAGCATTGAAAAACGCGATAGAAGATTGCATTGCGAAGAGCGAACCATGTTCGGAATTTTTACGGCTTGTCAGGGGTCAACAAAACAGAGCGCAAATATTGCATAACACAAGTGATTTCAAAATAGTCTCACTGGTCGTAGTCGTCGTCGTTTGAAGCCGCTTTTGTGCGTATCTGCACAGACCGTCGACCGAGAGCCTCGAGTTTACTCTCGCTCTCTGCCGTGCTCTCTCGTGCTCTGTTCACAGCGATTATTTTAATGCGAAAATTGCCCGTTAACCCGTAGTTTCGCACATCCATTATTTATGATACGCTTTGCTTTGAAAAGAAGACGCGAAAAGTGCTCAGCCGTTTTGCGCGAAACAAAAGCCAATTTTTATTATTATTTTCATATTTTCTAGCTCGTTTATAGCTCGCCGTTCAATTTATTGCCTCTTCTCGTTTGCTTCTTCTTTTTCTGCTTCCATCGTATAATTCGCTGACGAGCACAATGCATCGATATACGCACGCAGTGTACATTATGCGTATAATAATAAAGTAAGCGACGCGAATGCGTTTTATTCTTGAAGCCGAAAAAACAAATGCCGTGTGTTCACTTTTTATCGCTTAATTAGTAAATAATCTAAATTTATAATCGAATCTGTAGAGCATATTTTAAGGTTATACAAAATTCATTAACAAGTTGTTATTCAAAAAGCTGTTTAGCATTAAATCGCGTACTGTCGAAACTGCGGCGAGACTGAGGCTGCATTCGCGAAAATCGAGATGCAAACAAAGCAATCGTTTTACACACATGCAGTACACAGAACACACATACAAAACGCACACTTCGCGAATGAGTGAAATACAAAGTTGAAACTAATTTGAATTGCAGAAATTATGAATTCTTTATTTTCTTTTTTGCAATTAATTAAATTAAATATAAATTTGATTGTTTATTATGTAAATGCAATAAAAATAGCGAGCAGATTGAGAGCGAGAAAAAATACTACAAATACTACTCATCGTTGTCTCGCTCATTCACTCTCCACTCCATTCATTTCGTCCCAGCATCCGCATCCTCAGCTCTTCGTCGATTCGTTCCGATGCAGTGCGTTTTTTGCGTTCGAAAATGTATGCAAACAAATGGAAAATAAACTCGAGCGCTGATCGTGTTTATTGCACCTTCGCTCCGTTCATTGTTCACGCGGCGTCTGGTGATGAGAATGTGAAAAGGTCGAAGCGTTTTTCGATCTATAAATTGAAAATTTCGACTGCTCCGAGACCAATGTGTGCGCCATTGCTGCTGATACTCGCACGACCGTTGATGAAATATGAGAATTTTTCTACTTTTGTCTCTCTCACATTCTCACTCTCGCTCTCACTCGCATTCGCTCTCGAATGATTACCATTTGCGAACTGTAATTGCACGTATTTCGAGAAAGTTGAGCAAATGGCTGAAAATGATCAAAGACAGCAATTATAATTAAAGAAAGTCTGCCTGATGGTTAGCGAAGCGCCTGAAACCAATATTCGGCTACGCATTGAAGCGTGAGTTATGATTTATGATAAATGCAATCGTCGAGGTATGAAGCGCTGCGAGTGTTAGGCAGTGGCAGTGGCAGTGTACAGCGGTGGCGGTGGTAAAAGAGTGAACTGCCGCCTTTTGTTCTACTTTTGTGAATCTATATCGGTGCACGATTCGACGTTTCGACTCGACAGTGACCACACTCACTGTTTTCGAGTGAAACGAATTCGCGTCTTCTGCGACACGAAATTATCGCATTTGCTTCTTCTTCTTCTTTTTTCTGCTCAGCGTCTTCGCCGTGCGCTGTGAATGTTTGGCAGACACGCGACGAAAATATGTGCAAAGCGTGTTCTCACTAAATTTAAATATGGAATTTTAATTTGCATCGAATCGAAGTAATAGTGTGGAAGAAACACATGTCGCTCTATTCGCTGGAAGTGAGAAGGCATACATGTTGTTTGTTCAGGCTCGAATCGAAAAGCAACCGACTCGCAGCTCGGCTGCTGGGTTCGCTGCGAAACGAAACGACAGAGAAAAGTAACTTAGAGGAATAACGAGCTTTCGACTCCCGGACCATTTTACCATTTTTTGTCAACTCAGCGCGTCGAACATTGCTCATAGAAAATCGGTGCTAACAGTTGGCACCCTCCGTGCGCTCCATTGTCGAGTCGCACAGTTGCAGCGTCGTGGCGTTAAATTTGATAATGGAAACTATAACATTGGAAACGGTTGCTTCCCCATTTTGGCAGCTTTAACCCTCTGTCTCTGTTGTCGACCATAAATCCTGCTCTCATTCTCTCTCGCGCTCTCGCTCTCACTCATTTGAATACACAGTGTATTTGGGGATGAAATGGAAAAAGAGACTTAGTCTCATATTTACATCCACTGACAAGACCTCACAGTTAGCGCTGCTGTTATATATTAGTTAGTAAATATGAAGCGCGAGAAAACTGTGGGCATTTTGACATAATGGGTGTTGCTGGCTGCAGTTGTGACACACGCGAGTCGCTTTCAGGCCGCGTACACTTTTCGCCCTAAACTGAATCGATTACAAAACACACGCACACAATGCAGTAGTTGGCTCGCTTCCCTTTTCGCCGTATCACTTTCGCTGTCACTTTCAATCACCGAACGATGCTCGCGCTGTAATCGTGTAAATGGTGATCGCGGCCGCAGCCAAGTGAACCGCTGCACTCGCATGCAACCACACAGTCAAAAAACGATCCACAATCGACTAATTTCGTAAGCAGGGAAAAGAATCAAATTATTCAATTCGAAATTCGTTTTTTGCTTCGCTTTCTGCGGCAAATGCATGCAAGCAACGATTCGGGCGCTCGTTGAATAACATTACAACGTAGCATTAAACAGTGGCCGATGACTATTTCATGCTGACCACAACTCAAATTGATGATCATTGTTCCTCGGGTTATGACCCATCCGCTGCATCACTTCTCGCTACAGATGAGCATCGCTTTCCTGCTTCGCACTCGGCAAAAAGTAAATTGATTTCGATTGCCGAGCGATGGCGAGGAGCGAAACTGTTTTATAAATGATTAAAAGTGTAATTTCATAAGTACACTCGGCAGTTCGTCGCAAAACGTATACTTTCTCAAACTTTTCTCAACCCTTAAATTAGACACAATTTAAATAAAAAGGCAAATTTAATTACAAGCAAATAATAGCGTTGAACGGTGATGATGGAGAACGCGGAGCAGTTGGCTTTTGGTTTTGTTTCTTCGAGCAGTTTGCTGCCGAACGCGGAGCTCGACGATTGTTTGCTTCAGGCTTTCCATATTCAAAGCAAAGAGCAGCAAAACGCTTGTTTTGCATTGTGCAAATTGCAATCGCGAAGATGCAAAAAGCGGTTATTAGAGTGGAAAACGCTGTTATGTTAACAAGACGTCGTTATGTAACATTGCGGCGGTCGAGAGAAGACGGAGAAAAATGGCAAAAAGATATATGAGGCGAAGATGCTCGAGCAGCGTCTTTCCTCCGTAATTATGATTAAAAGTCGCGCAGTAAATGCGAACAAACGCATTGGCCATTTTTTATCTCCACACAACGCGACTATGAATTATCATTTGCTTGACCGGTCAGCGTCTGGTCGCGGCGAGCAGCGAGTTACTTCTTCTGCCGCTGCTACTCTGCATTCTAGATTCATATTTAATTAGGAGGACGGAGGGAAGGATTTATGTGCTCGGAGGCCAGTGGCCATCAGAGGCCATTTAATGGCTGCTCTCTAAGCACATACTAGAGCAAGGATATAAAGTGCTTTATTGCCTTTTCCATATTGAATTGCGGCGGTGGAAAACGCATCGCTCGCTCTCGCCCTCGCTCGCTATCTAGAGCGATATATACACGCCACTTGTGCACATGTTAAGCCGTGTTTCGCGACGGTAATTGAATTTATTGATTTATCAAATATTTAACGAAAGTGATATGATATTCGAAACACGCATTTATTTAAGAAATGCGAACCATTAATTTTTCGCGAATAATTATAGTTTGTAAGCGGGCCTCGGAACAAAAAACGTCGGCTTGGCGTGTGTGCGATGCTTGAGAAATGTTTTGTCTGTTTTTTTTTCTCCGCTCGCTTCGGCAGCGAAGCTCTGTTTTCCGAAAACGTAGCTCTTTCTCTCGCTCGCTCTCTTCTTTATTGCACTTTTATGGCGAAAAAAGGCAAAACTGCACACATTACACTCGTATCGAAATTATGATTAATAGCGATTTAATGAAACTCGCCATACAGCGAATGTCTTAAATGGTTTTAAATTGATAATACATTAGTTTGTAGTTTGCTTTTATCGTGTACTGCGGAAAAAAGAAGAGAAGTGAAACGTGGCGCGGTGCTGTATGCGTCGCAATACGCGACCGAATCGTTTGTGTCGGCGGAATTTCGCTTCCTCCTCGACTGTAGTCTTTTTCGATCGCCTCTTTAATTTAACGACTTGACGAATAGATAACTGCGAGAGTCCATTTTGAAGCGAAAATATCAGAGAGTATCGTATATATGATGGATTTGGGAGTTTGGGAGTTTGAAAATTGCTCGAGTTTTGCAGCGAGATGAAGCTGCAATAGAGGCTATTTGAGAGAGTGCTCTTGTGGTTTATAAAACTTCAAATCTCGTCTAGAATTGAGTGGATATATATTGAATGCAGTAAAATCAAAGTTTGCTTCAAATTTTTTCGGCTTTCAAAGCACTTTCCAAACTAAAAGTCATTCGATATTTCCTTTTATGATAAAGCGAACCGCGAACTGATCTTTTCGCGTCGCAATTTTACGGACTGCCACTGGAGGTGATCTGAGTTTGAGCTTGATTGATGAGGTCTCGCTTCGGATGCAGCGTCGACCCTAAATTCGGCGCTTCGCGTTTTTATTTCGTCACACACGTTTTACTCTCTTCTTTTAATGGCAACATCGCAACATCGCTATTGTCTTCTTTTTTGTCGTACTGCTTTCGCACACACAAAATTGAATTGAGTCGGTGGCCCACTCGACCGGCTCAGCCGACGCGAGTTCTACTGCGTGTTAGCGTTTCGCCATTTGTTCGGGTTGCACACGAGCGATTCATTTGGACATGAAATGGCAACGGCAGCAGCATGATTCCACTCACGTCTTCGCCCAATACTCGACTTTCATATCCCTAATTCGAGGCATATAAAACTTGAATTCGTGTCTGCTTTGTTTTTTTGTTCGCATCCGTGGCAAAGGAACACCCTTTCGCTTGTATATTACATCTTCGATTTCCAGCGGCGAATTGTTCACTCAAAATTGAACGCGAAGATAGAGAAGCAGCAGTAAATTCAAGTAAATTTCATCTAGCCTCGCTTTTGAAAAATTGGTCCAATACGTGCGTTCTTCGCTCCGCTCGAATTTAGTTCTTTAAAGCCGAGCAAGCAAAACTTACGTGACTTTCGCTCCGCGAGCACAGCGCTCGAACAATGCGGCGAACAGAGTGTATGCGGTGCGAGCGAGAGTATGGCGAACGACACACTCTAATAATCACACATTTCTGAAAAGAACAAAACGTACCGAAACTCCATTCCCAATTTACAAGTGAACTTCGCGTCCACTTTTCCACTTTATCTCCATTTCTTTCTCGCTAATCGAGTTTAGGATTACTGCGGTTTTGCTCAGCTTTAGTACAAACTGTTTTCGGGGCTTTGTTTCAGCGATGCATCTCCATTTCGCTCTGCTCGCTGCTCTATAAAGAAAGGGTGGCTTATAAATACGGATTAACGCTTCGCTCTGTACACATAACCGCAGATTGCGTGAACGCTGCTTACGAAACACGAGAACATTTTTTCGCTCCTCCGCTATTTCTGCAGTCGCAATAAATGTTTAGAGTTTTCGTTCGCTGCGGACGCGTTTTAAAAAGCGCGTATCGCATTCGCACTCATTTCACCAGACTTGCATCTGATTTATATCTGCAGACAAGCATTGATTACTATAGTAACAGAGCAAAAAGCCGATGAGGAAGAAGACGAAGAAGAGCAGAGCAGAGCATAGCAGAACAGTACTTTATAGATATGCAAATGTATTGCTATAGACTGAATGTCCTTTTCTAATGTTGCGCGCCGCTTTATTTTTTAACGGCCGCGATATTACTTTTCTGCGACAATTTATCGTCCGAGTTTTTTTTCCTCGCTTTTCAATCGTCTGTTTTCACTTCGGCTTCTTATTCTTCTTCGCTCGGATCAAAATTCAACGAAAATCGCGCTCTTAGCGTTCAAGTGAAAAAAAGAAGCAAAATGTGAATGCAACGCGCCGCGCGCGCATTAATTGATGGCAAACTATTAAAGCGCAATTTGTATTTTGCGCTCAATTTCTATGAATTTGCAAATTTGGCTCACATTTTGTCAGAAAACAAAAATATGCTAATTTAAAATTTAAAGCGACCGCGTTTACTTTTTGATGCGACGCTCAATGAACCAAAAACGTGAAGCACATACACCGACGTCGAGTAAACTCTTCTTCTTCGACCAAATGAACGAATTTCGCGCTTGTTTTCGACACGACTGTACACCTCTTTTTTTTCTCCGCTCAAATTTTCTTCGCAAGAAACAAGCATTTTTCATAGAATGTTCATATTTTATTTTGTATAAAAAACAATTGCGTTTGCTGTTTAAAATTTAGTTTGCTGTTTAGAGAAAAAAAAATTCAATCAATGAATGAAGTACTAAATTGCGTTACCGGCTAGAGAAAAATGCGGCCGCAATGTGGGCGTCGGTAATTATTTCGTAATAAATTTATTCAATGCTAATCCAGCATTTTCTTTTCGAGTACACACACACGCATATGTAAGCATAGCATCGGCGATGGGATCGCCGCTTTTTTTTTATTGTGCTCCACTTTGTTTACCAAAAATGCTTTACTCTAAAACACAATTTTAATTAACAAAACAGGCGTAGCGCGCTTTCTTTCGATAGCATCTCATCAATTATAAACACAATTAACTCGAAACACAATGAAAAAACAGTTTTGATAAATAGCTGCTATTTTCTCTTTTCTTCTTCATTCGCACAGGTTCGGCCGTGGAACATTTCGCGACCATTGAAGAAGAGAGAAGAGGGCCGATTGAATGAGCGAATATGAATGAAAGTGAATCGTTGAAGACAAGAACGCGAGACGGAAGCGAAATTCGAGGCGAACCTATGGATATGTTGATAGCGAGAGAGGTGTTCACTCGAAAGTGTTCTTCATTCTCTTTGAAATCGAGGCTAATCCGCGTTTCACTCGAAGGTAACGTAAAACGATATTGTACATTTACAATCGCTTCTTAAAGCTATGGAGTTTATGCATTGTAAAGCATTGTGCACCGCTTTTCGCTCATAAAATGTTGCAATAAAACGCTCGCTTGTCTTCACAATTGTGTCCGTATTCAGAGTGAAAAAATATGGGCGTAAAAATATGTATACACAAGCAGCACATACTACATGCAGAACGCACGACGAAATATATATTCACGGGATTTAGTGATCGGTGTTTTTCGGCTTTGGGTTATTGCTTGATCCGTAGCCGGCGAACGCTTGTGTTTCACGCGAAATTTTCTGGTAACAAGCATTTACGGATTTAGCGCGCACAACGCGTTATATTGTGTGTCGGTTTAGCGATCGCACAAGAATTCGAACGCAAGCTGAAGCCGGTGGAAAGGTGTTCTGGTGAATGGTGTTACCCTTCTTCTTATTCTTCTACTCCTGCACCTTCTCTTTCACCGTCAAACCGTGTAACATAATAATCATAATAATGCGAATAATGGTATAATTCGTTTTTCATCTGAAAAAGTGATTTGTTCCTCTCTCGCAAATGCTTCACATGCATACGAGATGAAAGTATGACTTCCTTTCAGAGCTCGAACAGAAAAGAGAAAAAATCTATAGCAAATCCTTTTCATTGTGTTTACAATTGTGTGTGTTGTCGAAACATTGTTTGGATACGAAAATCGAAATTTGGGTCTCAGTTGGCAATTTCCTATAAACGTTTTCTTCGACTAATATTTATGTTTCGACCGTGTCAAAAATTCGTGCTTTGACCGTCAAGTGGGCATTAATGTTAAACAAACGCCTTCGAGTCATAAAATGGAGAAATAAAAACATTCGCGAGCACACACACACACACACACACAATAAAACAATGTGTTTTCGTTTGAGTTCACCCGCTAACTCGAGAATAAATCCGAGCGGTCAGCGCGTGTAGCAAACAAAATCTACCCCGTCGCCGAAGCTGGCGAAGTGGATAAGCAGAAAAGATGAAGCGTCGCTCCGGACACCGGAGCGACATCTGCGAGATGGAGCTCGGGAGCCGCCGTTGACGAGATGTGTTCGGTGTGTTTGCTTTAGGTAAGATTGAACAATGACATAATTGTGTGAAATAACAAGCGTATTAATTCAATTTGCTTTTGCACAAAATGAATGAATGCGAAAATGAGGAAGAAAGCGAAAGCGAGAAGAAAGAAAACAAACGAAAGTTTGCTAATTCGATGTGTAAACATGTAATAGAAAAGGTATTTCCTACTTCGCTCGCTACTAGACAGTGAATCGCAGCAAAATAGAGTGTACAGTGCGGAGCAGAACACGGCCTGTACTCATTTGAATATTCGCATGCAAAGTGCAGATTAAAAATTCAGTAAAGCTGTTCATCAGCGAAATGCCTGAACGTCTCACTCGCTTTCTCTGTTCGCGCAACACGCTCAACATACACATGTACTCCTATGTTCTAATAAAATATTCGACCGTATCTTTGCTGAGCATTTTTTCATGCTAAACACAGCCTAATTTCGAAACAGCTAAGCCAAAAATAATTGACATGCGTGCGGTTTCGTTACCGACTCCCCATCAAAATAACGTTTCACTGATACGTGTGTATATACGAGAGAATAAAAAACAAATTAGAGGTTTTCCATTGCGACGGGCTCGTTTTCCGATTCAATCATCGAAATTTACTTTCTATCTGCTGCAACATCGAATTAAGCTCGTTTCTGTTTTCGCGAGCATTTCGCACGAAAGCCTTGTTTTCATTATCGCTCGCGATTGATTTTCGCTTTTCTCAGGTGCTCGCGAGTGGCTGTCCATTGAAGTTACATATTTAACGAATGCAGAAACTCTGGTCGCTTTTACATTACAATGTGTAACTGAGTTCTTTTTGAGCACTTAACTTTGAATAAATGAATATTTATTACAGCTTATTGCAAAGCACTCGAAAAGAGAAAGACGAACGCGAGCGTCTGCTCCTTCTTCTTCAGCTACTCGCTCCTTCTTCTTCTTCATTGAATTTCGCCCTAAATTAGAAACTTTGTTCGGTGATGAGCAGCAGCAGCAGCAGGGCAGCATTTCGCAATGCGAGCGCTGTGAGCAGCTTGTCATTTGCTAATGCATACTTTAGCCGAGTTAATGCGACGATTAAAGTAAGATATGAGGCGAAGTGAAGCAATGAGATCGCGGTTGACGTTAATGTAACAAGCAAATAATAAATAGATTTACCAGAATCACAATGTACAAGAGCTGCATATGCATAATAGTTTCTGCTTCACGAGTTGGCATTTGCAGCAGCCGCTCACTCGTCTTCATCTTCTCTCGCTCGCTTCCGTCGCTGTGCTGCGCGTCGCGTTCGGGAAGTGCGAAAAGCGTGCAAGATCCGGTAAAAAGTTTGCGAGCGGAGTATAGGCTGTTTTTAAGATGATTTCAGCAGAGAAACGAGAAGAGACGAGAAGATGGGGAAGGGGAATAAATTTTGCTGCTCTTCGCTTCCCTGCTCTCATCCATATTTATGAAATGGTAATCAGAGTCAGCTTGCAATGGCGGACTTTCGCGATAAGTTCTAGTCGAGCAGCAGTAAAGGATGTTCACAGCCATTCACTTCGAATGCTTGTGTGCGCTCGATGTATGGATGCATGGCATACATACGCGCGATGCACTCAGCCGACCATCGCGCTCGTTCGCTCGCCTCGCCAAATGCACTTTCTTAATTAATGAAGTGTCCTTAAAGTGGAATACTTCCAAGTGATCGCTTCATTGGTCGCTCGACGAAAGGCTATTGTGTTAATCCTGCTGTGCGACCAGCAGGTGCATTGTTACCATTGAAGCCATTGTGGAAGAGGCGTGAACTACATCAAAAAGCGAAACATGCGAGAAAAATACAAAATACATTACATTATAATAAAGTTCTTAGGTTTTTAGGCCTTAATCCGACAATCAAAGCAGCTCGGTGCCCACACCGCCGCTTTATTTCTCGCCCGGTTTGCATTTAAGCTTAACTCGCGCGGAAAATGAATGCTCGGCGATACGTTCAAGCTCGATTGGCGAAACAAAATTATCATATTGCGCTACCTCCGCTGCCTGCTGTGCGTGTGTCCACTTCAATATAAAGAAATGTTTGTCGCATTTATACTTTTTTTCAATAGACGCTGTTGTGTACACCTGCGACGGGACTTTAAACGCCGCGCAGCGCTTTCAATTTTCGCCAAGTTTTCGTTTTTGCGGCTCAAGAAAAAACTTTCTCAATTCTTTTCAATCAGCTCACAATCGACACATTGCACTCGCACACAATCGTTTTGCGAATTCAATTTTTCGAAACAGTTTCGCTGCTTTTAAAACGAAATCAAGCGAAATAAGCGCGGATTGAAAAAATTGTCCGCAAATCGTTTTCTTCTTCTTCTCCTCCGATAGATTGGCTTTAGACGCAAAAATTTCGATGCAAATCTCGACGAGCGTTTGACCGAGTTTTTGTGCGAGAGACCCGCGCTGAGAAGCGAAAGAAAGAGCGAAGCAGTTTGTTAGCGCCTCGATCGAAATTGAGTGATGTGTAATTTATGAAAGTGAGAATCTCTGTCTTCTCGTTCTGCACACAGCGGCGAATGAGTTGCACTGAGTGAAGAGTCGTGTTTCTCGATCACTCTGATTAAGCTTAGGCAACGAACCGCTTTGTTCCAGGCGCCTCGGCCGAGCAAAAAGCTAAGCTCGAAGTGAAGTGCTATTGCTGCATACATAAAAAACAAAATGCGAATATAAACAGTGTGACGAGAAGTGAAAATAATTTCGATCTTTTGTCGCAATTCGTGTCTTTACACTGCACATCTTTGCCGAGTGGAAGAGCGCAGAGAATAAAAAGAGAGCTAAGTGCCTTTCATTCAATCCCTCAGGGATGAGAAGTGATGAGAAGGCGTTGATTGAAGCGATGGCCAGAAGTGATTGCATGCAAATTAGATGAGGACACACAAGCATCTTCGCTTCGCTCCTCTTTTCAGCTCTCAGCTCATCTCATCGCAAACTCACTTTTTTTGCTTTTGCTTCTCTTTTTCGTCACCAAATTTTGATGCAAACTTTTTGTGCGCTCTCCTTACAAAAGATAACACAAAGAGCGACGAGAATGACGAGAGCATCGCTACGATGGCGGTGATGATGCGAGCTGAGCAGAGAGTCGTTCTCAGTTGGAAAAGAGATCATAAGAGTAGTACATAATGTCACATAAATCATATCGACCACGGGTAGCGAAAAAACGACGCATAGAGCTTTGTTAATTCCGTGAACCGTATCTAAATATGTCCTTTTAGCTTTTCTCCGATCGCATTGTGTGCGTTTGCTTTTTATTGTCGACTGAAATCAGGACTGTAGCCGAAAAAGAAAAGCGCAGCGAGTGAGAGAGTAGTCAGTGAGTTTGTTTTCTTTGTCGCGCTCAGATATTAAGCAAGCAAATATCTTCCGCGAATTTCCCAGAAGGAAGTGAGAAAAGCAATCAGCTTTTTGGATGAATTTCCCTTTTCAAGTGAATTTAGAGCACGGATCACGCGTTTCACCGTTTCAAAGCGGAAATTTTCACTCGGCTTTCGATTTCGATTCATTTTTTTCTCGCTCGCTTTTCAAACGCTACATTCTTCTTTATTTAATGTGTTTGGACGTAGCTTAAGTACAGTGTGCACCATTAAAGCTTGAAGTTCTAGCAACAAAAGTTTTACGGCCGAACTTGCGCTATATTCACTTCTTCTTTCGCTTTAATTTCGTTCGCATTGTTTGTATGCAATTTCAGCGATGTCGTTTGAGCAAAGCAAAATGAAAACAAACTCTGAAAAGCGGGTGTAACAGATCATAATAAGTTGCACTAGCCTTTTCGCAATCATTGTGCTCTTCTTATTTTTTTTTTTTTTTTGCCCTCTAAAGTAATTAGTTTAATTTTGCTCCACTCGAAAACAAAGACGAATTCAGGAGAGAAATTTTACAAATTTTAAGACAATGAGGAGAAAAAAAATCGAGAAGAGAGTGATGATGATGATGATGATGAAGCCCGTGACCGATGTGTACGCCTTAATGACTCGGGCAATCATTACTGAAATGCGAGTAAAACATTGATGCGAAACTTGGGCGAGGTTCTAGGTCTGAAAGTTTTTCGCTCACTATGTATGATTTGTAGAGAGCGAGATGGAGAGCGAGATGGGCATCTTGTTCATTGGAGCAAATGACAAGAGCGCGATTTAATGTTAACAAATGTTGACAAATGATTGCGAAATAGAAAACACTTATGAAAATGAAGATATCGTTAGATATCGCTGAACATTCCTCCTGATCGCGACGCGCTTTAATCACCATTTCTGTCTCATTACTTTCGGAGAGAGAGAGAGCGAGAGGCGAAAGTGAGCAAAACTTGCAAATTGTTTAATGGCAGCCATCGGAACGAAATCGTTGCAAATGTGTGCGAAACAATTTCGAGTGAAAAATGGTCAACACTTCGTTTCACTGTTTGATATTCGAGCAAAAATGAAAGCAATTATAACTTTACCGCTCAAACTTTTCGCCAACTTGTTCGACTTCTCGAGCGCAAAAGTAATCAAACCGCTCACCAGCCGACTGATTTCACAATATTCACTTACTCTTTCTCCCTCGAAAAACAATGGCCAGCAAAACGAAACAAAGAGAGTAAAAAATTGTATGTGTATTTGAGGCAGAAATTTCTTGTAAACGATAATGATACCCGCATTTCGGTGCACAATTAGCGGGTCCGCTGTCAATCGATCGCAGCATGTAATTCGCAATATTTTTCTAAACGCGTAAATTGTATGCTTTTCACTTTTGTGCACAAACTTGAAACTACAAAATAACAATAATTTAAGCGATAAACTCGGTATCGGAATTGAAGTAAATTGATGGCCAGCGGTGAAACAAATTGTTATCGTGCGTATAATTCGCATTCATTTTCGTTATTTACAAATTTTTCTTTAAATGCAATTTGAGAAACATTTTTAACAATGTTATTCGCTTTCTTTTTCGTTTCTTCTCAAAAACTAAAACAACTTAATAACAGTTTAATAACATGTATTTAAAACGCCTTTTCGATATTAATTACAGTTTAGCGCGTCGATAGAAGAGAGAATGCAAAGCGTCGCTTTCTATTAATCGCGAATCAATCTCGAACTGATTATCGGATTCGAAAGCACTTCATTCATTGAACACACACACCAGTTTTACGGCTCTGAATAAACATTGTAGAAAAATTCAGATCGTATCCATGGCGTTTACGCGAACTGAACGTATTTCAAAATTTTTTTAAAAATTTAACTCGTTTTTGTTACAAATTTTAATTAATCTTTTCACATTTCAAAATGAGTAAAGCGTTGATTTTTTATTTATTTTAAAAAAGCCTCATTAAAAATTTAATTTAAAATTTAAAAAGCTAAGTGAAAAATTTAAAATTCAAAATTTAATCATTTAATTCATCATCTAATCAATATTTAATCAGTTTTTTTTCACGATGGATTCATTTACAGTTTTACAAAATAGTTTATGTCTACTGTTGATTATTAACGATCATGATGAAATAGAAGAGAATGATCGACTCTCGTTGTGGTGGTGATAAAAAAAGTTTTTTTTTATTATCATTATCGTTATTATTATTATTATATCAATTCGTGCGAAGAAATTGAATCAATTGATTTACGCATTTTATGAATTCGATTGTGTGCTGAAAGAGAGAGAGAGCGAGAGAGCGAGAGAGAAGGAAAAAGCGATTTATGACCACCGCAACAAAACGAAACGTGAAATTCGTTTTGCCGTATACAATTCATATTATATATTATACAGTAATTGAACGCTAAAAATGAGTAATGTGTAATTGAAAAATCGATGCGAAAAATTTTTCTTTTCACATTATTTTTGATCGCGGCGAAAAAAAAGGTTAGAAGCTTGTGTTCAAAAGTGGATCCACACTTTTGCGTATTGTTTTCGATGCGAGTGGTGTATAGAAGACGAATTGCATCGCGACAAAACGAAAGAAACGACAAACAAGACGCGCAAACTTTTTGAAAATGATCGTCGCTGTCTGCTAGTCGAGTATGGATCGGTGGTGTAGTGGAGGCGAGATGGTAAGTTGTAGACAACAACGATCGGTTTAAGCATTTCGCGAGCGGCGAATTTGGAGAAACGATATCAAATTAGTAAACAACAGATTGCTTTTATGGCGGACACGAAGCGAATGTACGCGTTAATCGCAACTTGTGAACACCATAAATTGACGCAAATTGTACCTTTGTACATAATGCCGAAAGTATCGCTTTGTATCCGAGAAAGCGAAGTTTTGCATCAATATTCCCTCTATTGTACTCTTAATCTGTCTTCGCCTGTATATGACTCGAATAAGTAATGAATTTTTGGCTGCGCTAAAACGAGAATGTAATCAGTCTGTAAAAAGTTAGAACATGGCTGCTTCTGCAAAAATGCATTTCTCTTAATTAAATTGAAGCGCTAAATTCCCCGTTTCTCCAACTTCAATGAATTTCCCGCTGAGTTCGCTTTCCTTACATACACTTGTGTGCAATACTCGCTTTATTATAATAACAATTACAGCTCAACCATTGGATGATAGCGTTCGCCGCAACTGACCACAACTTTATTAACTTCTACTAACTTTTATATATCGGAACTGTGCGGAAATACGTAGAAACGGTTTCCTTCCTTTATTACAATAAAAACTCAAAGCGAACGCGTCTTACTCTTTATGGATTTATACAAAGATTTTTGCTATCAAGCTCTTAACTCACTTTCTATCGCTCGGATTCATTAAAAAAAAAGCGACAAAATGTTTTCAAAGCAATTTTTCGATATTAAAAAGCAGAGAGCATAGTATTTAAAAAAAGTGACGCTAGTAGAATTAAATTAAAAAAGCGATTGAATTAAAACTCAATAAACTGTTGTCGACGGCTAAATTTGATCGAGTTTAAAAATTCAAACGCGTTTCTCTCTCCTCTCGCTCTCTCTCTCTCTTTCTATACCATAAGCTTGACGATATGAAACGTATGCCTGTGTGTATATATACACTCAACACACTTGATATATACACACATACATTTCAATGCAGACCTTTCAACATTTAAAATATGGCGAAAAATTGAATCTGCAAAATTTTATAAAGTAAAATGAGCCATAATTATTCATAATAGAAAAATTTTGAACACGTTAAACAGTAGTACGCTTTTGATCGCGTACACATACAACAAGCAAAGAATGAAGAGAAGATAGAGGAAGCGAAGAAGAAGAAGAAGAAGAAGAATAAAAAAAAGATGCAAAAATTTTCAATATTTAAATGATCACTTTTCACAAGAATTATGCAAATATAATCATACAACCTTTAAAAAGTATGTTAATCTTAAACGGCGACAGCATATCTTTTTTAATACGAGCATACTTTTATACTCTCTGCTATATATTTGTATAATATTATACAAATAAAATAATTTTCGTACCTCATCGTTATTCAATTTGAATACAGTCGTCGGTTTCGTGTTTACAAATTTTGTGACCAAAAAATTTAAAAAAAATTTTTCTTCCTCTTCTTCTTTTTTTCGCGTGATCAATGATTTCAATCATAACTCTTTTCAGACGTAAATTAACGTCTATTAACTTCAAATTTTCTTTTCATTGCTTTTCCACAGTATTTCATTTTTTATTTCGCTCGAAAAATTTGAATAAATTGAGTACGACACTAAACACACAGGTGCATATACAGTTTGTACTGCGATAATTGTTTTCTTTGTTTCTGTTTCTTAACGCCTCTTCTTCTTCTTCTTCTTCTTCTTCTTCTTCGAAAAACATCTTAAATTTCAAATTAGTCTGCAATTTATTCACATTAAAACAAATGAATTTGCATAGTTGGTGTAATTTTAAGCGTATAAAAATTCATGCAAATTTATTTTCCATGCTCCTCATGCTTAATGTATTTTAATAGCGTGTACTCAAAAACTTTTTTTCTGTTCTCACTTTTGATGCCGCTTAAAAAGAAACGAGCTTTACAATTAAAATTGAATTGTAATTTTATTGCGCGCTCGCCATTCGCTTTGGTCATGGAATTCATAAATCGCTCTTATAAAAAAAAACTTTTTTTTTGCTTTGTTTTAATTTTAAAATTGCCTCAGTTATTTTCGCTGCCGCGTTTAAGCGTTGTGCGCAATAAATGATGCGAATTTTAACAAAATTCATGTAGCTTTTATTGTAATAGCGCGTTTTTTATTTGCCGAAGAAGAGGCAAAGAAAGAAAAGATGATTTACTCAGCAATGATTTACATAAGTAGCTTTTTAAAATTTTTACTTTATAGTAGAAACGAGAGCGAGCCTACATTTTGTGCATCGAAATTGGCTCTGCTTTTTAAAGTGAGTTTATATTAAAGAAACGCTGCTGCTGCTGCTGTTGTTTTCTTCTTTTCAAGTGAACACAGTTTTGTTCAAACTTTTAATAACTTGAAAAAAAAGTTTTTTTTTCTCCGTTCGAAGTGAACGTATTCCGAAAAATACGCTTTAGTAAGCAATTCGGGTGTCGAACAATATTCGAATCGCTTTGCTGAGCGCGAGAATGATGAAGGAGAGGAAGAAAAGTAAAAGAGCGACGAAAGAAGGGAGAGAGGAGGATAGGTAAATTAGTGTCGAATATCGTCGATAATTACATTTCGAGGGTTCGTTGGCGAACAATCGAATAGAGAGAGCGAATTGCGTACAATGTGCTTGGCAATCGGCCACCGCATTGCAGAATTAAATGTCATCTGTCCTGCAACTGTTCGTGAGTGCTGCATTGATACGTGAAGCCATTGTTCAATGTTTAACGAATGAGTTGCTTTTGACGCCTTCTAATCGCAAATATTAAAATAAAAGTCGCAACACTCAGCAAATACGGCGAATGCGGTGCACGGCAGCGACAGCGACAGCAGCACTTTGTTACGAAACGCGACGCGGAGAACCAAGTGTCAGTCAAAATGCTTTATTACAACGCTTAGAATAATGTCGAAATGATATTTTGGTTATTGGATTGATGCAGCCGTCAGCTGCATACTCAATACGCTTGCATCGGTAATGAAGAAGCGGCATCGCAGAGAAGCGAAACAAACTGCGATCGCTTTAATTCAATATGCGTATGTATAAAGCGGAGCGCAATATGCGTTTTCATACACACAGATCCAGCGTTTGATTTTCCGGACAAGGATTTGGCAATAAGCTGAGGATGGAGAGCGCGAGTGATTATTGTGGCACACGCACACTTTGTGCAAAGTGAAGCGCTTCTCTTCTTTCCACTCTGCGTTCGCTCTTATTATTGTACCTTAACAGGAAATTATTGGTTTTCGTTCGACTCTTTTGCTTTATTGGCAAACAATGGCGCACAATTGCGGCCAAATTGTGTGCTATGGACACACTAAATATGAGCGGGCGCGAAATTGCTCTCTCGCTCTCGTTTCCAGACTCGCACGCAAACAATTTCAGCAGTAAAAAGTTAACGAGTGTGTAATAAGACATCAGGGTGTCAATAGAGAGTTAATAACTAGACGGAGATTACGGTTTAACGATCGGGCGCTGGATGATGAGCACGACCGGGAAGATGAAGAAGAAGAAGGGTTAGATAAAGCGTAATGAAGTGTATGCGTCCTTATTGTTATGTTCCCGTTTTGTTTGGAATTTGCTCGCATTCATTCAATTCAGCCATTGATTTGGCGTTGAGCGAATTCATTTCGATCATGAAGAGCTTCGCTCGTTGTGAGCTCTTCTTTTGAGTCGAGCGAGTAAACAAACAGTATTTTTCACTCCATTTTCAATGCATTTTAAGTAGGATGCATCAGCAGAAGCAATCGTCGCTATTCTTCGCGCCTCGAAGAGAAAAAGAAGAGTGCGATCATTTTCCGCGTTCAATGGCTGCCATCGTTATGCTTTATATATTAGAGTAAATTGTAAATTCTCTTTTCGAGATGCGAGTGAAAGGAGAAGAAAATGAAATTTATTTGGAAGCGAAACGTCGAGACATGCTTCGATGCAAACGGCAGCAGCGGCAGAAGAATCTATTCACCAATTCTTTACACTCTGCCATTTACTCATCGCTTCGTCCACACTTTCTCTTCTCAATTTATTTCAAATTCACTCGGCATAAGCTGCATACAACTTCGCTCCATCCCCAATCACTTCGCACACACATCATCTCTCTCGCGCTTCGGACGCGAAATTAATTTCGACAAACTCTATTCAATCGCCGCTCTCGATTCGATTTAATAAAAGCAAATTTCATTTTTTAAATTTCGTGCATTTTTCGCCGCATCTCGATTTGCTTCGAAATCAATGAGCACAAGAAGCAGCGAAAATAAATTTAAAACATCTCGACGTGAAAAGTCATTTCGCTTCTCGCGCACAGATCAATGGACAAAATATCTGTTTTAGAAGCAAATGAAGCGATAAAATCAGAATTTTCAAACAAGTTCACATTTTTTAAAACGAAAATCTTTTGTTGAGCGCTTTTTAAAATTTCAAAACACAATTGCGAAGGAATGCGAATGTGTTAAACAACAGTTTGAATAGCATTTCCGCGCGGCAACGGCAGCATCTAAAGCAGCAGCAGCAGCAGCAGCAGTCTCGGTCTCAGTCTCATCGGCAGCGGCAGCAGCAACCCTTCAGACGCATACTGCTTTGCAAATGTATTCAATTGTATAAATTATAAAGTATAATTAGCCATTAACGGAATAAACTCGCGACGGCGGACCGGTAAAGGTCTCGAGCTACGAGTGGCAAAATTTCAATGCGTCTGCTTGTTGGCTGTTTTGCTTGTTGCTGGCACATAGAACACAATGAGGGTAAACAAAGCCAGTCGCCATTTGATTCGAAAGCGTGCGTCCTTTTCTCTTTGCACTAATTATTACTTAAACACTTGTTCTCTCGCTTAATTGCAAACTCTGCTCTTCTTTTCTCGTCTCAACGCGAAGCTGCAGCGGGCTGCAGTTTTTTTTCGCAACCCTTTTTCAAGCGCTCGCTTCTTTAACATTTTATTATGCGAGTAAATTTGACAAGTAAACTCTGCGTAGCATCTAATTTAGATTAAGCCGCTTCACTTTCTTTCAAATGTTTAATTCATTGCTCATACACGCAGATCGCATAGAACACTGTGTTTTCATTGCGATTACAATTCGCCTGTGTTTTAATGCAAATTTCTTAAATGCAAATTCAAGACGATGTTTGACAAAATAGCTTTCGCTTTGCAACGCGAGCGCTTTAAACAAAGATTAGAAGCGCAAGAAAAAAAAATTAATACGTTATTAATTGAGGCGAATAGGCAAATGTTTAAACAAAATGACGATTTGTGACATGCAAACTAATTACCACGATTAAATCGAAAACGTGGCTTTCGCATTACTTAAATTCTCCGCTTCTGGTATCGAAATCACATCGCTTCTCAAATGCATTGATAAGCATTAATTTGTTCGCAATTTATCAAAACGGCTTAAAGCGAGTGTGTGTGTGTGTGTGTGTGTGTGTCTATTGACTTGTATAGATAAATCAGCTTCTATACATTTTTTTACGGGGAATTCGCGAGCGATTATTTCTAGCGACTCTTCACGATTTTTTAAAAAATTATTGAAAATTTTCTCGACATTAGGATTAATGATTACGAAGAAAAAAAAAACTCGAGCGTATACAATGAATGAACTCAATGAATTCAGTGCTTTGCCCTCGCAAGAGAAAAAAAAAATTTCGATGCGTAATAAATATTTCATTAATGAAATCCTATGTTAGACTCACTATCGAAAAGTGTAATTAGAAATTTTTTTCCTTCTCATCGTTTCATACAATTTAATTAATACTTTTCACGAATAGTTTTCGCTAACAAAATTATTAAGCTGCGGATTGCCATCTTTTTACGCGTTTTAAAACACAAAGCAATTTACTGCAATTAAGTATAGAGAGAGAAAGAGAGAGAGAGAGAGACGCGCTTATTTTTAAATCCTCATACACAGAAGATAAAAGAAGAAATTAAGTAACATTTTTTTAAAAATTCGAAGTAATTTGACACTAAACAAGCGGCACTCGCTCATTTTTTTTAAAAAATCGTTCGCTGTTTCAAGCTTATCGTGCCGAAAAGTCGGCTAATTTTTCAACGCGAAAAGGTGCCTTAATTTGCCTCAATTTATGCGTTTTTTCGGCTTAAAGATTAAACGATTGAATGATTGAGTTTTTTTTCTTTCTTTCTTTCTTTCTGCTTCGGCTTCGAGAAAAGTAGACAGAAGCTGAATTTAATAAACTCATTAAATTCAATGAATTTTCATTCGTTTGAAAAAAACTTTTTTGCTACGCCAAAGCGAAATCATCGCAACCGTATGCTTACTGCCATCTATTAGTTTGAATTCAGAGTGAAGCTATTTTCAAAGTTTGATAAGCAAACTTTTCGAAAATTCGCGCTTTACCGCCCACGCTAGTGGTCAGTCGCTTTCTAACGCAAATAATCTACTGTTTAATTCTCAATGGTTCGAAATTTAATTTTTGTAAATAAAAAAAAATGCGCTCGATTTAATGGACAAATTACAATGTTAATGTCATTCTGTTTTCGCTCTCTTCAATTAAATGTCACGCTTCGAAAGCACATTGTGCGCCTGAAAATGCATAAATTGTCTAGAAAATTGTGAATCTATAGCGCTGTTGAATGATTTCATTCGAAAAAAAATTGCAGCTTTATTAATCGCACATAACACATTTGATGAATTATGCTTATTTTTTATACACACAAATACACTAAACTGCATCATCAGATGATATCATTGTTTGAGCGATGAGAAATAGAAGTTTCGTTTAAAAATGAAATTTACTTAAAAAGCACGTTTCTGGTTAGTTCGCTGAAAAATTGACTAATAATCGAATTGTGTGAAAATGTCGCGTCTCTTTTGCCTTTAATTGTTTAACCGTTTTGAAAACATTCTTGTGCATCGCTTTGAAAAGTGAATGAACGCAAGTAAATTCAGTTAAATCAAAATGAAAATTAATTTAAATGAATTCTATAAAATAAAAACAAGATTTACAATTTTTTAGACTTTTTTAGAATTTTTAAAATAATTTTTAACTACATTCATTCAAGATGATCGAAATTTCATAATATTGTTCATAATTATTCGCGAAATAAACATCCAAAATAGAAAAATTGGTTCACCCGGTCAGAAATTTGCGCTTTTTTGCAAACGTACCATTTTAAACCGAAAATTGCGTTTTTTTTAGTGAGCTAATTCAATAAATTAAAATATTTTAAAAACGCAATAAATTCTTTCAGTGACAAATGTGAAAGCGAATAATATCGTGCAAAATGTAAAAAGATCGGCAGAAAATTGAACTCTGTCATACGCTTTTCGCACAACGCTAATAACCACGAAATACCAGACGAAACTGTAAACGTAAATTTATTCAATTTGTTCAGATGACCAAATAAGTCATTGAGATAAACATAATCTAAATTTAAAGTAATCAAAGTAAATTAAAACGGAAAGAAAATCCCGAGTGCGGCTATGTAAAACAACTCGACAAGACCGACTT
This sequence comes from Dinothrombium tinctorium, assembly GCA_003675995.1. Classification (NCBI taxonomy): domain Eukaryota; kingdom Metazoa; phylum Arthropoda; class Arachnida; order Trombidiformes; family Trombidiidae; genus Dinothrombium; species Dinothrombium tinctorium. The sequence continues at coordinate 51,314 of NCKU01000177.1, forward strand.
CAGGCGATAGAAGAAACATTTTTAACTTTCGGTACTTTGAAATATTGAACAGCTATGAAAACCGCAGAAAAATCAGATTTTTCAATTTTACGGTGAAAAATTAAAAGTAGAGGATCCATTTCATAGGTAAATATCGGCATCTTGTGTGCGATTTATTTTAAGATAATAATTTGAACAATTGTTTTCACATACAACATAACTACATAATTTTGTATATTTACGCATTTAAACACATCTCCTCATTAAAATCTGCGAAATTAAGAGAAAAAAGTCATTTTTTCCCCATAGGATTGGGTTTCTGCACAAAAGTTAAAAGAATTCCCTAATTTTCGATTAAAAACCTACCAAAATTATTAATGTAAAAGCAATAAATGTAACTTGACTGGGTCAAATCTGTAATGATAGCTAAAAATCACATTTGCTATTTGAAAACTTAAGCTAATTATAATTTGAAAATAGCAATTAACCATATGACTTATATTATTTTGTTTGAAAATCGTCAAACTAGTATGCGGAAAAGCGTGGATTCCCGGCTAATTCTTTTGAGCTCAATGGAGTGGCAATTCTGAAAAATAAAAGTGTCAAAATGTTTTCACATAAATTTGTAATATTTACTTTTTAGGGTTTTATTTTTAGAATTTATTCAAAAATTTTTTATTTAGTGGAAAGTAACAACTTATATGCTCGATTTTTAATTATTTGGTCTTAATGGTTAAGTTCTAATGATTAAAGTAATTGGATTAAAAGCATCAATAGTGAAGTGATTCTCTAAAATTAACATTTTACATTTGAATTCGATGCTCTTCTATTTTAAATTAGTGGAATTGACCATTAAAATATTTTTTAAAGCTTAAATAGTACTCATAAAAATAAAGAGACACCATAATTGTAAGTGAAAAAGAAGCAATCGATCATCATTCAAATAACCAGATTATAAAAATTGAAAAAATATAAACTTTCTCAAGTGGAAAAGCACATTTTCAAACGCTTATTTGAGTGTAAAAAATGAAAATGAAATAAATAAGTTCAATATGCAAACTTTTTATTTGTATTCTATAAAGTTTAAAACCTTTTAAAGTAGAAATTAGAAAACGAAAACATTAGTGGTTTATGATTGATATCACGAAATTTAAATGGCTATTGAAAGTAACAAATTACTTACTAACTTTCATTTTATAAGAAAACATTTGGTTTTAGTAAAGAGCTACTTATTCTTAGGGCCATAAATTTGGGTACTGAGAAATGCACAAATTGTGTACGTGATTGGTGCTGGAAAAAAAAATGTAAAAATTGGTGCAAAATTTTGTGCCATGCACTTTAGTCATTCATATAAATGAGAGTCACAGTACGAAGAGTTACAATCGAAAATCTTTGTACTTCGCTCTTTTCAACTGCAGCAAAGCATGACAAATTCGGCTATCGCTAATGAGATAGCGATTAATGTGCAGAAAAAAAACACTGTGCTCAATGTCCATAGGGAGCCTTTCGCCAAAAGCTCGCGTGTTCGCAACTATAATCGTCGCTTAGCTCTCAACGAGCTCGGCACAACCGCGTGCCTCACATTACCGCAGCTCTTACCTACACTCGCACTAATATTCTCGTTGATTTCTTAGTATTTTGTTAAACTCATCAATTTGTGTGCTTTTCGCGACAAACACATTTTGTATTTGTGTATTTTGTAAAAAAGTCACGATTTTAACCATAAAATGCGTTTCACGTCAATCAAACTTGAATTGTTGTGATGCTGAGCCTGATTCATCACAATTTTGTGCCAAATTTTTCAATAAAAATTAAAAAAAAAACAAAGATTGTTGAATATTTAAGAAAGAATTAAGTCATATAATTAGATGATATTTGATATTGTATCAAGAGGGATTGAGTCTCTAGCCATAAATTAACGAGCAGAAAATGACTTTATTATGTTTAAAATAATGAATATAAATAAATCTTTTTTGATTAAAGGGAGCAAAAAAAGGAGAGCTTAAAATTAATTTTGCTTTTAAATTATGTTGTTTTCGTATTTCTTCTAGACGAGGCTTCATATGAATGCAATGTAAAATTTTTTCCAATAAATCATTTAATTTTTCTTAAACCGTATCAATTATTTAAAATGCTCATTCAATTTTATAGTGAACCTCAAAGAATAGACATTAAAAATAGAGCTTTGGTATATTCACAGCAAAAAAATTATGAACTGAATGTAGTATGAATAATCTTAGACTTTTGTGCACACATTTATGATCAAATTTTAAAATTTATTAACAAAAAATTTTCTCTTATACATATCTTTCTGGCATATATCCTTAAGCAATAATGTGGTTTCTTTTCTTCTCTTGAAGCAATAAGAATATTTAATAGAAAATATAATCATTGTGGTTATGTAATCAGGAATATTATTATGTAATTGTATGTATTTAAATTGAATTAAATTGTTTTCAATTTATAACTTTTACGAAACTAGTAAAATTTACGAAATATTGATTATGAGTTTCGCGATGTAACTTTTTCGATTGTAACAAAATATAATTCGTGACTTCTAAAGATACAGTGAAAAGGTAAGTTTTTGCCGCTTACAATGGAAGGATTTTTGCTATCTTACTCTTTGTTAAATCTTTGCAAAGATAAATGAAAAATTGTTTAAACTATAAGATATTAGATTTAAATAGAAATTTTAAACATTGAAAGTAAAGATAAGCACAGTGGCCGAGTTATGCCGAGCGTGGAACTCAAAATGCTACATGAGAAACCGAGCCCGAAGGGCGAGGGTTCGAATCTAGGATTCTTTAAACAGAAAAAAAAATTTTGCATTATTGAAAATCAGAAATTTGAAACACTGGCAAAAATTTTATTCTTCTGCCTGGATTTGAACCCACGCGGCTGACATATACTTGCTCTACGATCGATACCACTCAGCCACGATGGTTATCTCAAAATTCACAGTTTAAATTTTATATTTAAATTTAATTTAAATTTAAGCTAGAATATTAAATTTAAATGTAAAATCTAAATAGTGATGTTTGAGATAAGTACAGTGGCTCAGTGGTATCGAGCGTAGAGCAAACATATTTTTATGTCTCGAGTTCAAATTCAGAGGAGAATAAAATTTTTGCCAGTGTTTCAAATTTCTGATTTTCAATAATGCAAAAATTTTTCTTCTATTTAAATGATCCTAGATTCTCGCCCTATGGGCTCGGTTTCTCATGTAGCGTTTGGAGTTCCACGCTCGGCGTAACTCGGCCACTGTGCTTACCTTTACTTTCAATGTTTAAAATTTCTATTAAATCTAATATCTTATCTTTTTAAACAATTTTTCGTCTCTCTTTTCGGAAATGCTTAAAATAATAACATAAAACTAGTCACTGCATTTAGTCAAATGTTAATTCATTGAAGATTCATTTTCCATTCTAGAAATCTAAATTTTAAAATTTCATATAATTCTAATTTAAATTTTTAAGAATTTTTCATTTGGCATGATTTGGTGCAATTCTTGTTATTTTGGTTATTTGGTGCTATATGTCATCTAGTGATCTTAAGCGAAAAAATTTTAAATTAAAACATTCATTATGTCGCATATACATCAGATTAGATACATCGATATAAATTAAAGCATTTAAATAAAAAATAAAAATTTTGGTGTAATACCAAAATACATTATTACAATCTTCTGAGAATTTGGTCGTAATTTTTACTTCCAATAATGATCTGATGATGGACAGAGTGCTGTTCTAAACGTTGTCACTTGCTTGAACGTAAGAATTTTTAAATTGTCTTTTTCGCATTCACCTAAAATTGAACAAAATGAAGATCAAATTGTTGTTTTTAAAGAAACGAGCGAATGGAAGGAAAAGCTCGATTTCAAGTCGAAAGCAAACCGAGCTATTCATCAATATTAAGCAAAGTAAATACGAAGCAAAAAATAGTGAAAACGTAAAAGTTCATAAAATTGAAATTTTTTATGGCGAGCTATGAAATGCTATGGATTGAGTGAGTGTAGAAATAGGATCTCCTCTTATTTCCACACAGTTATAAACTCAAACACGGAGCGAAGCGCCATCTTTTGGCTGTATTTATTTTGTGACTTTAGTCGAAACGCTATTTCAACGAGTCACGTTCGAAACGCACATTTTCAGAATTCGTTCATTTATCAAACGGTTTCGATTCATTTTTATTCGAACACACTTCTCTCGAATCAATGGCTTCACTGAGCAATGCGAACAAATCGTTTCAGCGACTGCATCGCGAACGACAACAAGTGAGTAGTCGAATGCTTTCGAATTGAGTAACGATCTATTTGCATTTTAAACAGCCTCAAAGCAGAAAACATTTGGGTTTTCTCGAAAAGAAAAAGGATTATAAATTAAGAGCCAAGTATGAGTTTATGTCGTCGCTTTAACTTATTTGTCGACTTTCGTTTTGTACATTTCAGCGATTACAACGAAAAGCAAAAAACTTTGAAAAAATTGCGGAAAAAAGCGTTGGATAAGAATCCAAACGAATTTTTCTTTCATATGGTTAATTCGCAGCTTAAAAACGGTCAGCATTTTGAGAAGAACAAGGATGAATATACTGCCGATCAGTTAAAATTAATGCAAACTCAAGATTTAAAATACATCGCTTTGAAACGAAATATTGAGTTGAAAAAGATTCAGAAATTAAAAGCAACGCTACACTTAATCGATGTTCAAAGCAAACCATTGAATAAACATACCTTTTTTACGGACACAAAGAAAGAAGCGAAGAAAGCGAATCCAGTGAAGAAATTGAACACCCATCCAGAATTGATCGATAGCGTTTATAATTTGCCCAAATTAGACGATCTAAAAAATGAAGATTACGTCGATGAGAAGGTTCTCCGTTTGTTGCCTACTGTTGAACGAGAAAGAGATAAAGCGTATAGTGAATTAGTGAAACGTATCGAAAGAGAGAAACAATTGAAAATTTTAATGGATAAAATGCTAGTTAAGAGTCAACTCATGGTAAGTTCAATTATGGTTAATTGTTTCGTTTTTTAATTAAACAAATTACTTTTAGTCGAATTCAAAAGCAACGAAAGAAAAAGAAGGCACAGTTTCAGCTGCACCAGTTTACAAATGGCCTAAAGAAAGGAAAAAGTGATTTATTACAAATTTTATTTGTTATAAATACCTTTAACAAATTGTAAGTGACTGAAATCGAAAAAACTTTTGAAATTTTTTCATGTACACTCAGTCGCACAGAAATCTTCCCTTTGTTGGGATTTATATAAACAAAAAGACGAAAAATGGATCTTATGGTAATTGCCAAAGCTTACCTCTATTTTCGGTTTTTTCGTATTCGTTTACGTTACTTGCTGCTCGCGTT
>NCKU01000178.1:0-56578 GCA_003675995.1 Dinothrombium tinctorium
AGGCATGTTTTGAAAGTTTCTTTTTAATCTTCCTCTTCATTAGTTACTCGCTTGCGACCACTGTTACCCTTACGTCTATCATCAATAAACTCCATTTCTGCATATCTATCAAGCCACCTTTGAACAGTTCTAACATCGCGGCCAAAATCTCTAGCTATTTCGATTGGCTCCATTCCCATAAAATAAAAAATCACAAATTTTAAACGCTCTTCTTTTGGAGTAATTGCCATTGTCTCGAAAAATATTTAAATAAATTCACTTTCAATGTTTTTGAATTCGTTTAAACAGATGTGATTTTGAATAAATCGAATTACTAACAATGTCAAATTTTGATAAACTTTAAATCCGAGTGAAAATTTAGTGCTTTATCATATCAGTATAAAAGATTAGATGCAACATATTCTGGCGGTGACTGTAAATTTGTAGTGAAATATCAGACGACTGCAACGATAAGAGTCGATAAAAAAAGTCGTTACAAAATTTGCCTATCGTAGCCATCATAATACGACATTTTTTTTATTGTTTTCCCAAAACCTCAATACCGATAAATGATATATCTAAAATAACCATCAGAGCAAGCAACAACGATCTTCTTTTGAATCTTTGAAATGTGAAGTACATTAAGGCAACAGCTCAAAGGTAGATAATCCATAAAATATTAATTCCTCGCCTCAAAAATAAATTTCCTTCCAGACGATAATAAACGATTGTATTCACAAACTAAGAAACATAACATAAATTAAATATTATAAGGTAATATTTAAAAATGAGCCTTCCACAAAGGTTGTGGTCCTCTTGTTTCCTGATTCGTATAAATTTTCATGTTTTTACATCTCGAATCGACTCGTATGCCTTATTTCTAATAGGACGGCATTCCGCATATTGGGAAGGATACGGTCAATATCTATCGCTAAAACTTGTTAATCAAATATCAACCGGATAGCTTTTACTCAATTGGCACTTTTGTTGACCATCAACAGTTATTATAATTATAAATATCGTTTCGTCATTCAGACGCCCTCACAAATATATAGTTTTGGAAAAAAGTTTGTCCCTATGATAATTGATAGAAAGGAGCAGTATACACGTCTCAATTGAAAATTTCATTTTTTTACAATAAAACATCGTTTAAAGCGATAAATGTTGCCTATGCAATTAATTTCTGAACTTACCTTTGTTGATATCGAAAAAACGGTGAGTTTGACTGAAATTGCTTAAAGATTGCAGGGAACTTTTGTTTAACAAACAAATGATAATTAGAACTTGTTTTGCTTGCAACCACAAGCCACGCTGAAATCGTCGCTCTATTGTTTGCACATGTTAATTTCACATTTGTTGATTGAGTTGTGAAAAAATGAAATAAAGTAAAAAGCGATTGAGTTGTAAATTTTATAAGCAAAATGAACATTTCACTTTGCGTTGAAATTCAACTGTTTGCAATCACTTCTAAATGTGATAAGAAAACACGAGAAACTGTGTTCAATTTGCCGATGACCATTCGAGCAGCGAGAAAACAATATGCATTAAAGCAACTTTTCTAAAAACCAATGAATATTTTGAATTCAGGTTCTTCTCTACATGTCCAAGCAATCAAAGTTAGAATGTTTAAGTCGTTTTTTTCACTTAACTTTTGCTTTCGATATTTTTTAAAAATTATTTAACAAAGAATTCTCTCAAACTTTTTTTCTAACTGACACAAAAGCAGCTTAATTAACTTGTAATGAAATCGTCACATGAAGAAATTGAAAATTATTCTTCACTCACTAAAACGCACCTTTTGCTTTTCACTTCCATTCGAATACATTGAAACTAGTTTATTTAAACAAAATTGATAACGTGCTCGATTTTGCTTTTAAATGCGTTTCAATTTTGTCGCGAATCCTGATCAAAATTGATGTGCTTCTGAGTGATAAGATATTAAATGATCGATCCAGGACAAACATTTTTTGCGGAACTATATTTTCAAATATAAACAAAAAGCTTCTGGTTCATGCGCATCAAGTTGAGCGAATCCATGTAAACAATTGCGTTTTATCGAATTGCAATTGACTTGCAATATAAGAAGTTTTGAATATAAGAAGTTAATCGGATTTGTAGTAGATTCATGTTAAAGAATTCTAAAGAAACCGAAAATTTTGATAAAATTATTATTATTGATCTGACATGTGGTTTATGGTTTTCTGCTTACAGTTTTGGCTCTATGATGGATGGCTGAATTTGTAATTTTCTATTTCAAAAGCAAAAGAGAAAAACTTATATTTGCGCTTTCATCAGTAATCTTTCACGTGGCAATCGTCACTTGCAAGGACCGATTTGGGTTTGAATGTTCTACTTCACTTGAAAATATTTATTTTTTTTATCGTTTTTTAGATGCATGTCACGATGTTTTTGATTTTGATCTCAAACTTTGATCTCTTTCTAGGAGCAATTATTTATCAAATTATCAACAATCTTCACCATATTGCGATGTTCTTATTCTTTTTCATCTTCTGCTTTCTGAGTGCACAAGGCATCAAATTTTTATTTTATTTTGATCAAAATTGATTGCTGTTTGCACTTGCTACGGAGTTATTTTAAATGTACTATCACTTCAAAGTAACATCGTTCACATCTCATTTACATCTACATCTGTAAGGACGCGATATTAATATACATCCACGTGAGAATTAAATTCTATTGCACGTTTGATGTCATAAAAGGTGTCTAAGTAAAACTTACACGAAAGTTGATGCTTAATAATTAATGTTGACGCCGCACTCGATGAGCCTCAAATATATTATTTATTCACATGAAAAATTGATTTATAAACAGTGATCGATAGTCGATGATTTTCCACTTACATTAGATCATTCAACTCTGTTTTTTCTGATTAATGTTTTATATCAGTTATAAATATAAGATGTATTTACTAAAAATAGATTCTTGGAGCTGTTTTAAAGAAAAAACACGTACCTGATGCTTTAAAGGACGATTTGGAGTTTGAAATTTTCGTGCTATGGGAAAAGCAATGTAAACATCTGATGGAAACTTTACATCGAGTAATTTTAACGATAGCTATAAAAGCTTGAATGAATGTTTAAAATATTGCATCCGTTTTATTTTCCTCTCTTATAAAGCTTTTACTCTTAAAAATTTATAGAAATTTCTGACTTATATATTGATATATGAATGATCCACTTTTATAAAATATTTATTTATTAATGTGATGCTCATGGACTTATCGTCACAATATTTAGGTTGGAGTGGTGAGCAACGGAGAGTAAGTTTAACATAAAGACTTTGTTATTTACAATGAGACATAATTAAAAATGCGTTTAATGCGAGAATAAATGAAGTTAATCAATAATTAATCAAGAATAATCAATTCAAACGTGGCGTTTTTAGGCGACATGCAGCCTAGTGCCGAGCTCGTTGAGAGCGAAGCTATGATGAATTTTAAAGTCCGCTAGTGCTTAGCAAGAAGCCTGTAAATGTGCATAAATTTTTTATGCACAAGTTTTGCTTTCAAATTGGCGATAGCTGAATTGATCGTTTCTTGTTGTTGTTTTAGAGGGCGAAGTGCGAAGATTTACATTCGTAACTTTTCATACACTCATGGCCACATTAATATACTATCTTTTCTATTTAAAACCTGAATTTTTAGTTGATAAGAAAACATATTAATGCGGCCATGTGTTTACGGTGAGTACTGCTGAGATGGTGATTACTAACATGCAGACCACAATAATTTAGTTTCTAGACAATCAATAGTTCTCAAAACTTTCAAATTACATAGACATTTGTACTTTTTATTTCAAAAATTGTTGAAATTCGCACGTGGGCCAATAGAAATGAAACATTTCTCATAATTTTTGCTTTATTCAAAAAAAAGATAGCTAAAAGATGTAAAACAAAGTTTTAAATAGTTAATCTATTATAACAGAATATACAATAAACTTTTGAAATAGCCACTTCAAGTATATCAAAATTAATTAACCAATCTTTCAATGCTTTTTAACAAAGATTTTATCCACTTAACTTTTATCGCTCAAAAAATGAGGAATTAAGCACTTGCATAAAATATTTGATTGGAAAATTTGATTTTATCTGCAATAAGTTGTTACTAAGCATGTTAAATTCAGCAAGAAAAAAGAATTTAAAATAAACATTTTTTGAAATAAAAAAACATTAAATATGCATCTCAAGCGGCTACAATCTCGATATTTTGCAATAAAGAGCATTCTAATCAAAAGTGAAGTAGTTCTTGACATTCCCAGAATTAAAAAGTTGCCGATAAGATTTTTTCACCAAATCGCAATAATAAGATTGAATTTAGCGAATATTTTCAAAATAAGCATTTTGAGCAAAGTAAATGTGTGAAAAGTAGGCTCAGAACGTGACACCTACGTACTGACTCACCTCGAAAAACATTTTTGAGTGATTTTTAGCAATTTTCGGAGATTAACTAGTATATGAAAAAACTTAATGTAACATAAAAAATCGTTTAAAACATGTTAATACACTAAAAATAAATAATTAGTTACTAAAAATCTTTTTTCGAATTTAAGAACAAAAAATTAAAAAAGTGCAATTTTGCAAATTTCATGATTTTTCGACTTGTAGAAAACCTGAAAATTCAAATTATTATATATTTTGCTTCAAAAAATTTTCTTATAAAATCTTATGCTTTGATTTTATTAGACAACCCGAAATGTTTATTCAAATATCTTAAATTAAGCATAATTTGAAATTTTTTAGAGTTATTAAATAAAATTGCTAAAAATCTCTCAAAAAATATTTTTCGAGATGAGTCAGGTTCTTGGTTGGTAACTTTTTTATTTATTAATATTTTTTGAAAATTTTAAATGTTAGTAATGAGTAAATGTTAATCATTACAATCATAAAATTATGAAAACCAAAACTTGCATCTTTAAAATATTTCAAATCTAAAATGTTTCACATCTTTTTCCCCCACTCTGTACAGTGCTTGCAAAAAATTATCTTTCTCTATTTAAATCTAGTTTGTTTTAAAATTAAATACTTTGATGAGATAAGAAACATTTTTGTCATCCATCATACACAACTTTTAGCATTTAAAATTTAAGAATGAAAATAATCCAAATAATTATAATTTTGGCAAAAAAGTTTGCTTAACGCGAATTTAGTGTCAAAAAACTCAATTTTAAATGCTGAAAAAATTTTGTCATAAAAAATTCCGAAAAACTATTTACTACTCATTGAAAATTTTGCATTTCTTTAAAAAAATATTATCGCTGTAGAGTATTTTCGAGCATCAATCATAATTTTTGTTATCCTCCACCCTTAGTATTTCCAGAGAGGAACATTTATGATTCCGTTGCATCTTCGTTGCAAGTGAAAAAAATACCGCAAGTAATAAAAAAACGACTAAGCTATGTTTAACTATTTTAATTCGCCTAAGACAAACTGTCTATATAAAAAATATAGAGAAGCTGCATTTGACGTTGCTACTTTTAATTGCGTTTGCTTCATGTTCATTTTATCCAATTCATTTACTCTGTCTGTACTTCCAATTTACGAATTTTGTTTGCTTCAATGCTCTCCCTGTTTAATAAATAATGGAATTTTTTCATCTAAATGCGAGACTCTTGTTATCTAGTTTAAGATTTTTTATTCGTCATTCGATAAGGAATGGCAAACACTTATTTTCTTTTCAGTCATGTAATATGTAATAACAAGAATAATAACGGAACTTTCTTTCTGAAAAGTTATCGATATCAGTCGAAAAATATTTCGAATGATCGTATGCTTAAAGGGATACGCCATATCTTTCAAGAACCCTGAAAACATGCCATTGTGGTCTGATCTGTATTTTTATCACTTCAATGCTTTTAAATCAAGATCTACAGATAGTATTTTACCGAAATTTTAAATGCTCACTTATAATGGACTTATTAACAGATTCGTTCGTTTTTATTGTCTTGCATGCATCAAATCTACTTTAAAATTAATTTTTAACAAAATGATAACAATTTGTGGCTCTTTTTTGTCATTTTTAAGAAAAAATTCAAAATTCAAAAATTAATGAGTTTAGCATTAGTGCCGCATGATTCTTTCAACTTGTGTGGTCACAAATGTTTGTTTGTTCTACACTTTTCTAATTCTTCAAATTCAAGAGTTATAATCATTTTATTGACCCGAAAAAACACGAAAATATGATACGATTATTGCTTATAACCTTGTCAAACTGATTGTAAATATCATTTCAGAGCAAATAACAAATTTGATATCCTGCCAAATACTTAGATAAAAAACAGGATCGCCATCACTATAAAAGGAACAAGTGTTAACAACTGAGCTTAATTAAAAAGTTTATAAACTCAATTTAACTCGAGTGTCAATCGAAGTTTTTATAGCGAATCTACTACTCTACTAGTTACTCTACTTTAGGAGAAAATTTCAAGTAAAAAATGGACAAGCCTTTGGTCAACTCATGGACGGAATTTGGAGAATTGGAATATGTTTGCGTGGGTACGGCGAACGACATGCATTATCCGGAAAGAGAGCCATTCTACAGATACAATGTTCTTCGAGAGAAACGATGGAATGATTATCTCACTCAGCCGATTGGACCGAGACCGATCGAGCGAATAAGAAAAGCCGAAGAAGAATTGGAGTATCTGCGAAATCTATTGGAAGGCGAGCAGATATGCGTGGCAACAGTGACCGAATTCGAAAGCGACATCAAAGAAGATTTGAAACGAAAGCGCTCGTTTTTATTTCGCTCTCCGAAAAGCATAACAGAAGATCGAAGAGTGAGAAAGCAGAAAGTAAATGTTATACGTGCGCCGGAAGTAAAGCTTGATCATTTGATTTTAACTCCTTGGTTTAAAAATTACTATCAATTCGGTTTGGCTTGTCCTCGAGACATGTTAATCACATTCGGCAACACTATCTTAGAGGCAGCTCCATCGTCGAGGTTTGTGTCTCGCTTCTGAATTATCATTTATTCACTCGCATAATTCGCTTAGGTGTCGATATTTTGAGTCCAGTTATTATCGCGAAATTATAAACAAATACTTCGACGAAGATCCGCGCGTTCATTGGAAAGCAGCTCCCCATCCGACTTGTGCGGACTCTATGTTCAGATATTATTACCTGGCGAAGCCGAAATCATTCACAATTTTATCGAAGAATGCATACGAGACACCGATAAACGAAAGCGAAGTTATTTTCGACGCCGCTGATATGATGCGGATCGGCAAAGATGTTTTCTACAAGCGAAGCGTTTCGGCGAATTGCAAAGGCATTAAATGGTTGAGAAGAGAATTTTCTGATCTTCGCTTTCACATGCTACACTTTCCTGATGACATTAGTCCGCATATGGACGTGAATATCGCTCCTTTGAGGCCGCCAACTTCAGGCTCAGACGGCATAATGCTTATCAATCAAATTTGTCCTCCTCTAGCCTCGGAAATGAGAATTTTCAAAGAAAACGATTGGAAACTGATTTGGGGTCCGAAGCCGGCCACCAACAAAACATCACCAGTGGCTGCTTGTTCCGAGTGTTTGAACATGAATTTCTTAATGCTAAGCACGAAATGCGCTTTGATTGAAGAATGCGAAGTGGCACTTTACAATCAACTCGAAGATCTTGGCTTCGATGTGATCACGTGCCCTTTGCGTACGCTCAACGAATTCGGTGGTGGACCTCATTGTGTTACTTGGGACATTAGACGAGACGATGAGTGCAAAGACTACTTTCCAAATCAAAATTACGAAGCAGAATGCGCTATTGATTTGACTACTTTTAATGATACGAGGGTGTACAAGGAATGAAATCACATTATGCAATAGAAAAAAACTTCCTGAGTAATTGAAACTTTAATCTTTGTGTATTCAAATACTTATATAAGTCTGCAAATTTTTTTGTCATCGTTTTGTGAATAAATATTTTTTATTTGCATTTAAAATTGTTTATTTTCGATTTTTCAATTTTTTATAATTGATAAAATTATCAATCGATAAGCTCATTTACCCGAAATAAAGTTGATTTCTCATGTGAATTTTTTAAATTTTATTTTTTATGTTTTGATAAGTTAAAGTTATGAAATAAACAATCTAAAAAAGCTGTGAGTTGTACCGCTTAAGACAAAAAAAAATTCACTTCGTAATAAAGTATACTTCAGAGCATACATATATAAAACTTCCTGCCCACACTCGTATTAATAACTTATTGAATTTTTTTTTCTTTTTATGATCTATTTTGAAAAGTAAATTTGCTGAGCAAATTTAAAAGGGTTGCTCACGTGAAGCGATAAAAAGTTTTTTAAGCAGGACATAAGTGTTCTTAAGAATAAACCATAATAATTGATGATAGAGCAAATCGAAATACATACTTTCGAACAAAAGAACAACAACGATGTCCTCTTTTATTTTATTTTTAAATATGATTAGTTAAAATATTATGATTAGTTTTAATCATTTCTATGCTTAATAATGTGTGAAAATCATAATTAAAATCGAGAATAATTGTTTGAAAATTTTCTCATTAACTCAGTGATTAAAATTTTTTTCACAAGAAATTAAAATGCTTTTCACAATGATAAAAATTAAATTCGACAAAAATCACTACGTTTATCATTATTAAATTGATTTTTATTGAGCAATCTTTTACAAACATTTTAAATCTAATCTTTTCGATTTGAATCTCTTTTTTTCAAAACAATTGTTTAATTAACGCAAAATCGTACAATTAACAAAATTTGATTTTTTACGGTAAACAGTAAACATTTTTTTCTTGAAAGGAGTTTATAATTTGTTCACTAAAAGATATGAAATACTAAAATAAAAATGTAAGTCTGAATTAATGGAGAATAGTAAATCTTATTCCCGCTTCCTTCCCCTTCCCATTTCAACTTCCATAGAAACTAAAAAATCAATCGGGAGTGACTGATACCAATACAGGTAATGATCAAGGCCTCTTGAACAAATTTTCAATTTAAAGAATTCTTTTTTGAGCCAATCCACACTTTAACGAATTATCGTGTGAGCAAATTTTCTTCTTTTAGAAATATTTTAAAATCTATTACTTAATTTCAAAATTACTTTATTAAAAATGTTATCGAGTGCTGTCGCTTTTCTTAATTTATACTCTGAATACCTCGAACCGAAGATGAGAAATTCTATCAGCAAAAAAGTTCAAACTTGTTGATTCTCTTCTCGCTAAATTAAAACAAAATCCTCTTTTATAGTTATTGCTGAGAAATTCGCTTAAATGACTATTTGCTTTATTAAAAATTCGATCAAATAGGACGACACATAGGCGATTGTATATTGTTTAAACATAGATAAAGTAAGTTAGACTTTATATTCTATAAAAAAGTTACCTAACAAGAAACACTTTTCAATGATCGATTTTAATGAAATTTTGCGCACGATTTTTTTGAGCATAACAATGCACAGAGATGTGATTTTTAAAGACTCTCTCAAGCGGTCTCGAGATATTAAGTAAAAGATAATATATTAAATTTAAATATTAAAATTATCTTTACATTCTTCTATCAGGTGTCCTCCTTTAACTCATCTTGTGGTCTTTTCAATAGTGTTTATTTAAAAAATGGTACAAAAGTCAGAGAGCTAAAGGCATGTTGACATGTGATATTGTTTCAAAAAATGATTAATTGAAAAAAACAGGGTGTGGGAATTAAAACGCAACAAACGTTTAATGGAATAACATGAATATTTGAAATCGCTCAATGCCTAGCTTGTACTTATTTTGTAGTCCGGTTTCGCAACGCATTTTGACACCGGATTCATCGAAATCATTGTTATAATTCTCAATTTACCGTGAAAGCATAGTTTTTCGCTAGTTATCGAGTTCTTCTGCCTAAATACTACCGATTAAATGGGTGATAGTAATTTCTAAATCTCTAATTATCCTTATCTTTCCATATCCGAACTAATTTTACGCTGTTCTTAAAAGGTTAAAAATCGGCGGCGCCAAATCGGCACTCCGGATATCGAATTAAGGAAAAATCGTTTCTAATTTATTTATTTGCCAAAGTTTTTAAATGAAAAGTCATTCATACGTTTAAACATATGGACAGAAGCACCAATTTGTCGAAAAAATAATTTTTTTCTCACCACTTTGATGCTTTTTTAAAGAAATTGATCTTTGTTATAAAAATATTCATCAGCGGTTTCAGTGTCCGTGCAGAAAATCAGGTCGATAACACAATGAAAAGTAGAAATACACCATTTGCCGATTTTTTGAGCATAAAAAGAAGTTTCTATTTACTCTCTTTCATCATTAAACCCTTAAAGCGGTTTTTTATCCGCTTAAGTGAATATGTTCTTCTTTTGCAAAAAATATGACAAATTTTCATTGTCGATGTAAAAATTACGTTTTATTTACAAATATTGACACTTTGACCATATTCAAGCTCGATAAAACAAATCCGGCGATTTACCCGATATGGCTTTATGCCGGATTTTTTTTTTGCCATTTGTCGCATAGTCCCAAATCTTAATTTTTAAACTAAAAATCTTTTTAGTAATCACTATATCAACTACTCAGTCAATTCGAGTCAGAAAAGCATGATGGTTTAGGAAATAAAGAAAAATAAGGCCAAAATTGTTATCCAATGAATTTTTTAAAATTTGCTTAAAAATTGATTAAATTAAGAGAGAAAATTAAATTTAAAAATGCATTTTAAATGGTTCAGTTTTAAAGGCATTCCGGTATAAAGCGTAAAAAGGACTTGCGAAAAATTGATTTTGAGGATACACCGGCATGCCATAGAATATGGAGGAACAGAGTAACGCCTTTTCACAAAACTTTTACTTGTTAAAATTGAATTTTTTTGATTTTACACAAGCCAATTCAAGATCTCAAATTTTGTTTTTTGTGAAAATACGAGTTTTTAAATTTTGCTAATTTTCAAGATTATTCATGTATGAATCTATTAAATACAATATTCATTTATCTTTTTTTAATTCCGGTGTTGTGTCTCTAAAAATGTTTAAAAAGAACTTTTTAGTAAATTAAAATAATTCTTAAATTTTTCGAATTTCATAGAAAATCGCTCGTTTTTTTTACAAAAATCCAAACAATAGAAAGATTTCTATGCGATTGAGTGAAGATTTCGGTACAATCTTTTGGCCTCGTCAACGTCAATTAGCGAGATTAGATTGTATCTTAATTTTAAAAGGAAAATTTTTATTAATTCGCAATTGTGGTGTAATTTATTAGAGGAATACGAATAAATGCTGACCGTAAAATTTAAATGATCTCTTAATTCAGTTTTCATTGAAGTTGGAAGAATTAAGTGAGCGAATTTTACACAAAGTAAAAATGAAACGCAAAACTTCATAATGAACTATTTACTTTTAAACAGCGTAATTGTTCCTCTTGACCATGAGTTGATGCGATCCTTGAAATTTATTTTCGAAGTTTGTCAAAAAACAATGCGTGAGCGCCCTGAAACGCAATCATCTAATTCGAGCGTTGAGTAAAAAACTACTTGAAGATATACTCGTGGCCGTTTTCTTATCTTTGGAAAGTTCATGCTTTAAATGAAAAGATAATATTTTAATATGGCCACGAGTGTACTACTGTTGACAGAAAAAAGTTTCCTACAGCTAAATGAATTCTTCATTTCATAGCACATAACGTCACACAAAATGTGCATTATTTTGATTTATTTCGCTTCCAATCTGCTTTGATTTTTCCTTTTAAAAAAGGAAAAGCTAAACAAGGAAAGTTTTGACCAACTAATTAACAAACTAATTAAAAATTCACGGCGAATACGAGGCACAACGAACCAACGCCCAACACACGATATTAAAATATAAAATTATCATTATTGAATTAATTAATTATTAATTTAAATGGATTTATTATTGAATTAAGTCTTTAAAAAGAGTTTATGTGATGAAAATGACGAAAGTGGTAGAGGAATGAAAAAGTGAGCAACTAACTTCGCGATTAATTTTTAAATAGTAAAAACGATCGATTAAACATTAAGAATAATCTAAACAAGATTAATACAATCAAACGTTATTTTTGAAGCCTTTTTATAAACGAAATTTTTGTACTTCAAAGTGTTAGTAATACTTCATTTTTATTAACTCCTCATTTTAATGAATAATTTCTTATACAAAAATGTGGTTTATAAAACAAGGTTCTGATGTAATGAGAAATTGAAAAAGAGATAAATTCTCTTGGTCGTGAAAAAAGCAGCGTGTTTCTATTCATTTTCAAACTTAAAATAGACAAGATTTGGAAAATTCCTCAAGTGAAAGTTGTTTGCTTCTATCAAGCGTTAAAAGTTATTCATAAAGATTCATGAAGAAAGTATTTTTGAGCAAGCAATTAATTTTATTCTTTAAGTTCGTTTGTATACTTTTATTAGAAGCAGCAATTTAGAAGAATCAACAAATTGTTAGCGCAAATGACTGAATATATCATCGATCTTTGGAAGTTTTGCAACATTGCAAATGCAGCTGCAAAACTGGATATCACTGATTATCTTGCAATTAAACCGACGAATTGACGTAAATGACTTTTATAAATGCTGCACCATTGTATAGCTTTGTTCATACTCTTATTGCATTAATTATAAAGGGTTATATATGGATTAGATAGCCAAACGTTCTGGCATGAGCTATAAACTTTCTGCACTCAGAAAAAGTTTGAGGATTTACGGCTTTCTTTCAATTGCAGCTTTCATAAATCTTACACAGCTTTCAGAGTATATGCATTGCAAAAAGCCGAGTACCTGCACACTTTTTGAATTACAGCATACTTTTTATCTTGTGCATTGTTTTGTTGGTATCTTCATTTTTATACTTAATTGAATAGTTAATTTCTAGCATATTAAACAACATGGCTTAAAAACAGTTTTCAAAACATTGATTTTTTCATCGCATGATTTGCGATATTTCTTCTTGGCAATGAATGAAGCGAAGTAAATATGCTGATCATGTTTCCTGAATATAATCGTCATTGGGAAAAAACGTTAAAAATAGTTTCTTATCGAATAATTGAGAAACCTCAATGAATAATTGAATGAAATATAAAATGACAAAGTTAGTTGGAAAGATTAAAAGTCAGTTTTACTTTGATGCTTGTCTACACAGTCCCTTATTCACTTACTTAAATATAAGTAAACATTTAAAAGCTGCGCACGAACATTAGACACAAATGCAATGAAGAAATAAGTAGTTGGCATTTGTTTAAAAAAATGAATAACAGAGTGACCGATATTGCTTATCCTTTTAAGCAAATGTAGACTTAAATTAAGTTGTATCTATACACTCGCTTAAAGCTCATTTACTGCATTTATATAACCAACACTTGCTCAATTAAATATGAATGAGTAAGCGATTTAATGTTTAGACAAACTTTTACTCACTTCATTTTCTACCTTCCTCAAAATTGGGTTTAGTGAACTTCTTAATTTTACATTTCACAATATGTTTTTTTTGTATTTAAAATTTTTTTTTGCAAACACGGTAAACACAGCAAAGTGCAAAAATTCATAGCCATTCTTTTTGTATTAAATAGTTAGCAGAAAAGCTAATAGAAACTTAAATCGGGTCAGCTTCAAAACAATGATTAAAGATAAGCGATAATTACCAATATTTAATGATGTTAAAAAGTTAGGTAAAATCGCTATGCAGACTATTACTTATGCAAATACGCTGTTAAAACGGTTTTAAATCTCGAACCTCATTTAATCAGATCAGTGCTTGATTTTCAGGCTAGATCGGTTGACGAGCTTTGTTGAGCGGTGGCTTCTCAAAAAAGCCCGTTTTCAGGCTTTTCATTTTGTTTGTTTAAATTCACTATTTGCTCAACGAATGAAGCAAAAAACGCAACCATTTCGTCAGCGTTTCCGTGTCGGTTAACTAAAATGCGCTTTTTTTACTCTTACAAAGAATTCAAGGGGTATTTCAAGGGAGAGAAAGAAGTACAACCAATTGGTAACCTGTGACCGTTTTGAGCACCAATGAAAGCTAAAGTGTGAAATCTTTATCGTGAATTTGATCGCAAGCGAACCAATTACTCGTTTCGGCGGCACTTATTTGTAATTTTGGCGCAAATTAAGCACAAACGACCGCAGTTCATTGTTGAAGTGGCGTTCGTAGTGCAAAGTTAACTTTTTTTTAATTCACTTATTTTAAAATTTTCATTCAAATCAAACTTTTCGGTTTTCGCGTTCGAAAACAATGACTCCTACGCCCATCTCCATTAAAAGCGTCGAAAGCGAAAGAGATGTAAGTACTAAATTCGTATCCGTTCCCAACGCAGCTAACAACACGTGTATGTATTGTGGTCGTTTTGTGTTTTTTGCGCAAATGTTTCATCAGTTTTTCATGTTGCAGTTTGAAAATACACACAAAAAAAGCGCATTGAAAGGACAATTGCCGATATTTAATAAAAAAGCGAAAACAGCGAACGCCACTAACGGCGTGCTTTTGAACGGTAAGCACAATGAGCAATGCGACGACGAAAAAGACGAGCCGTTGTTGCGGCCGAACGATAGACGTTTCGTCATCTTCCCGATCGAATACGAAGACATTTGGATCATGTATAAGAAGGCGGAAGCGTCGTTTTGGACCGTCGAAGAAGTCGATTTGAGCAAAGATCTCAGCGATTGGAACAAATTGAACAAAAACGAGAAGCACTTCATTTCGTACGTGTTAGCGTTTTTCGCCGCTTCTGACGGTATTGTGAACGAGAATTTAGCAGAGAAATTCATTCGCGAAGTTCAGGTAACCGAAGCGCGCTGCTTTTACGGTTTTCAGATCGCGATCGAAAATGTGCACTCTGAGATGTACTCGTTGCTAATAGACACGTATATCAGCGATCCCGAAGAGCGTTACTTCCTTTTCAACGCAATCGAAACCGTGCCCTGCGTTCAGAAAAAGGCGCGATGGGCGATGAATTGGACGGCGAGCGAAGAGGCCACATTCGCCGAGCGTTTGATCGCGTTCGCCGCTGTCGAGGGCATCTTCTTCTCGGGTTCGTTCGCTGCCATCTTCTGGCTCAAGAAGCGTGGTCTTATGCCTGGTCTCACCTTCTCGAATGAACTCATCTCTCGCGACGAAGGCTTGCATTGCGACTTCGCCTGCTTACTATTTCAATACGTTAATAACAAACCGTCAGAAGAGAGAGTTAAGGAAATAATCAAAGAAGCGGTAGTTATTGAACAAGAGTTTTTAACCGACGCGCTCCCGGTTGAGTTGATTGGTATCAATTCTCGTCTTATGAAACAGTACATCGAGTATGTCGCCGATAGACTCGTAATGGAGTTAGGTTTTTCAAAGGTTGTAATAACTTTTTTTTAGTTGTTGCTAATTTTTTTCATCTTCATATTCAGATATACCACAGTTTGAATCCATTTGATTTTATGGAGCAAATATCGCTCGAAGGCAAGACGAATTTTTTTGAGAAGCGAGTGGGCGAATATCAAAAGTCTGGCGTTATGTCTAATAAAATGGAGCAAAAATTTGATCTACACGCTGATTTTTAATTTATTCAAATGATAACATTTCTTATGAAGAGCTTAACGCTTTTATTGTTTGAATCGGCACAAATAAGATTTATATTAAAATTTCATCATATCCTGAAAAACTCACTCAATGACTTGATAATATTCAAATGTTATAAATATTTTATAAACTGCCAAGTTCTGCAACTTTTGAATGTTTTAACTTCGCAAAATTGTATTCATTTTTAATTCCATTTCAAATAAATTTTAGGATGAAAAATAATTCATATATTAAGCAATTAACAATCAAACAAGAAAACTGTCGATAATAAGTAAACTATTTAAAGCATAAAACACGTTCAAAGCTAATGATTGCAGTAAAAAATGATTTTAGCTAAAAAATTTTACCAATTGAAACTTCCAATTAAGTTGGTAACAGTCTAAATCTATAATAGATGGCAGCATTTTTGATCGATCAGCGAAAAAGCGGCTGCAGTTACTTTAGGGATGATTGTCAAATTAAGTCCGCTTTACGTCAAGCGTGTCGACATTCAATTGTGTTAGTTCAAAGTACGAAAAGAATTGAAATCAATTAAAAAAGAAAGGAAAATTTTAATTTCATGTGTATTTAATAATAATTTTAAATATAGTTGCAGTAAAAGAGGCGAATCATGAAAAGATGGATATTTACATAAAGTCAGTTGTAAAGGGAGAGAAATTGTAAAAAAATTGAAACTTTTTTAAAATTGCATAAAAATTTTTATTATGAATATTATCGTGGACAAAAATTTAAAATTAAGAACTCGTTTGAACACAAATTATAGATGTTTTATTTAATTTACTGTCAATTGATCAATAGCGTTCATTTTCAATATTTCAACTCTATTCTTCATGATTACCCCTCACAATTTGCAATAAGCACTTTTGAAATATAAAATATTATTAATTGTAACTCTTTTCTTACTTAATTTTTTTAATTTCACAAAATTTTTACAAATTTTTACAGTTTTTTTTTTGTCACAAATTCATCATAAACCATATTCACCGCAATGAAAGAATGAGAATTGCCTACTGTTCATATTTGAAAAATTTTAACAAGCTTCTCTTATAAAATTAACAGTTGAAATAATGAATATTATTATTTATATTATGAATAAACAATTGAATAATGTTGAAACATTTCATTCATTTTTTTTTCTATATTTTAGCCTTTTTTATCTCTCGGCAAAGAAAACAAGACAGTATTTAACTTTATTAAGGCGAGTTTCACAAACGTTAAATAAATTAACCAGACTTAGTTTCGACAATTTTTGAAACTATCAATCTATTTTAACGTTCAATACTTAAAATATATTTAAATCAGTTTTAATTAACAAAATAAAATTAGGCAAGATTTATATAAATATACACTCATTGGATCTTTTTTATTTAAAAATTATTTCGATTAATTTTATGTCGCCAAATACGTGAATTAAAAATTTTGGTAGTTTTGCACCCCTGTACCCCTCACATGGTCCTATTTTCATATTAAACTTAATTCAAACTATTTCCTTTATAACAAAAATTTAAATTTCAAAAATTTGACACCCTTATACCTGATAGATAGTCCAATTATTTACCTTCCTTGCTTTTAATTAAATTGTGCACAGACCGACAGACAGACAGACAGACCGATTAGGAGATTAATAGCGTATTTCACTTCGTGAAACTCGCTAAAAAAAGATAATTGAGTAAACTTATAATAATAGGGTTTATCTCGAATGCGTTTTATTGTTAGATAAATCGTTTTGTAATAATATATTCATGTTTAGTTCGCATACCTTTATTCTTTCATGTAATTTTTATTAAAACAATGAAAAAAAAAATTAAATAAAACATGTTTAAACTGAGCTTGCACAAAGTATTATTGCGGTCTCGCGCGTGCAGTGGTGATCATTTCAAATTGAGCTAGGTCGCAAACTTGGCCTCCACTTTCACTCTCTCGTCATTTATATTTTCGTCAACAAGTTTTTTTTCGGCACCAAAATTATTGATAAAAATGTGAGATGCTCTCAAAATAATTTTGTCCATCCTATGGAAAACTAATGTTAAAAGCTATTGAGTTCAAAAACAATAAATTTTTAATTTTAAATAAAAAAATGAAAACTTTGCTTTTATCCTCGATGACTGGGCAGTTAATTCTTTTTGTGTTTGATTCAAAGAGCGCTTAAATGCACATAAATTCAAAAGAAAAGATTTGAAATAATGTTTTAATATCTTTTTTAAAATAAGCAAAAAATTTTAAAGAGAATGAACAAAATTTCTTAAGTAAGGATAAATAAGATATGGTGTTATTCAGAAATTGCCTCCACTTTGCAACACTTGAAAAAGTATATTCAAACAAGACAAATTTTTCTTTCTTTTTAAGCCATAAGGACTTTTATCACAACTCTTTAACTTAAAACTTTTTTAAGTTAATTTTTGTGCAAGTTCAGTTTGGACAGGTATTATTATAATAAATCCTTTTATATACAATAAATTCATTCAATTGTTGAAGTTTATTCAACTTTTGTTTTCGTATTTTGTTATATCAAATGTGTTTTTCGTTTTTCTCCACAGTCGTTAATCTTTTTTGTAGCAATTTTTTCAAACAAAGTTTGATTTTGCTTTTCTAACAAAAGTTAAATCATCATTGGATTGTATTCTTAATCTTTATTGAGAGAAACAAGATACACTTTTTCTTAATTTAACTTTCAACCGATTGCTACTCAAACTTGTTCGTGAGATTAAGTAAATCAAAATACTTTTTAAAAGCTGTTTGTCCGAATTTGTCATTAATCGGCTTCGTGTGCTTTGTTTACAAAAATTAAAAATTTCAAAGATAAATCCTGTTTTTGATAAGACTCATTGCGCAAATAAGAAAATTGTTTGCTTTGCAGTATTTACGCAAATGAATTGCTTTTCAAGTTTCGAAATTTCTAAATAAAAATTTTATTCTCATTAGATTTCTTCCTTTAAAGATTTCTTCCTTTTACTAACTTTTTCACTAGAAGTTACATTTATCGAGAGCGAGCATGATTTTGATTCTTATTGCGGCGATTTCAATTTTTTCAATACTTTTGTTGCTGAAAAGCTCGAAAAAGTATCCTCCAGGGCCAATGGGGATTCCGATCCTGGGCTATTATCCATTTTTGATCAAAAATCCATTCGCAAAGATCGAAAAACTGTCAAACAAATACGGAGACGCAATGAAAATCAACTTGTTGAATCAAGATTATATTTTCCTCAATAGTATTGAAACTGTGAAAGAATGTTTTGTCACTCAAGGAGATAATTTTTCGTTTCGGCCGCATCAGTTTAGCTATTGGTATGTTGCACACGACAACAATAACGTAACAACTTTAAACGGCGCACCGTGGAAAGCAAACAGAAAATTCACAGTGAACAAACTTTCGTTGCTCGGAATGGGAAAATCTGATTTCGAATCGAGAGTTCACGAAGCGTGCGATTTTTTGATAAGCAATGTGCAAAAACGCAAACAAGAGGCGTTTGACATTCACCTCTTTCTTTCAAATTATAGTGCAAATGTCATAAGTACCATGTTATTTAGTAAAATTTTCGAGCCGTACGATCCTGCTTACATTGCTTTGCGAAAAAGTATGAGAAATTTCTACATCGCAAATGAGAATTTAAATTCATTTCTCTATGGAAATGTGTTTCGTGTGTTGGCATTGATTGGGCGAAAAAATTATCAACTGTTAAGAAAGGTGAAAAGCGAATTTCACGAGTACTTTGAGAAAATTATAAATGAAAGAATCGAGCAAAGCAATGAATCGAACGAATATCTCGATTTGCTAGACTGGTATTTGCGAGAAATAAAGAGAAGAACCGAACATTTTGATCGTAAGTAAAAGTTTTTATGATAAACGCGATTAATTTCAATTTTATTTAGTTGAAAAATTAATTGAAAACTTTACACAATTTTTTAACGCCGGAACTGATACGACTTCGATGACGCTTTACTTTGCGCTAAATTTAATGGCTTCAAATCAGAAAATTCAAACAAAAGTTAGAAATGAAATCGAAGAGGTAATCGGAAAGGAGAGAAAAGTTTCTGTTCACGATAAGAAATTTCTAAATTTTACTCAAGCGGTGATTGCTGAAGTTCAGCGTTTCGCTTGTGTCGTGCCTCTTGGTGTCGCTCGAAGTAATGAAAGTAACGTTTTAAAATTAAACCTTTGGCCGAAAATCTATTCTCGTTTTTTTTCAGCTAAAGCTATTGTCAATGGATACGAGATTCCGAAACATTCGATAATCATAGCGAACATTTGGCGTCTGTCGCGTGATAAACGCTTTTTTCCGAATCCGGAGAGATTTGATCCAAACAACTTCTTGGATGAAAATGGCAATTTCGTCAATAAAGAAGCAAATATTCCTTTTTCGTTGGGCAAAAGAAACTGTCCCGGAGCAGAATTAGCGAAAACAGAACTTTTCATTGCTTTTGTGCGATTGATGCAAGAGTTTGAATGGCATGCTGATGTCGGCGAAGATATTCAATTTAATGTCATCGAAGGTCTTGTACGCACTTTAAGTCCATACCAAATACGCGCTTTTTGCAAATAAGTTGTTTTATTAATTTAAAACAAAGTTGAAAAACGAAAAAACTTAAAAATGAAGCTAAAGAAATTTACCACAGTTTTCCGCTTTAATAGCAAGCAGCTTATCAAATAAACTCAAAAAGTTTGCTCTGTGTGTTTCTTGATCAAATAAAGTACTTTAAAAATAACCGAGTTTGAAATGATTATCTTTAGAGAATATATTTCGCCAATTTTTGTTCAAATCATTAGATGAAGATCAAATTTTGAGTTATACAAAACAAAGTAGGTTTTATCTATCGACGCGCAAATTCATTTTTTTACAAAAATCAGACGACAGGTCCTTCATAAAACACATTTTAACGTGTCATCCTCGTTTAAAAACCATAATCAAAAAAATGAGAGAAAACAAAAACGATGCAATTAGGGATGGGGTTTTGTGAACGGCACGAGAAACCGCAATAAACCTGGCCCGATCGAACATCACAACTGATTTCAATATTTCGTTTTTGAATAAAAAATTAATCTTGAAATTAATATCAATCAATAATTAATCGACAATCAGAATTTAAAGTTGTTTTCAATGCAAATGCTTGGGTTCAGTTAAGCAGTTTTGAATCGTCTTAAAAAGCGATTTCCGATTGAAAGTGAAATGCATCTAATCTAAATCATGCTCAAAATATCGGCGTTCGATGTGTAAGCTCATTTAAGAGCATTATCCGATCAATTTACTCCACTTACAGCATAATTGCACAATGGTTTTAAAGCATTTTTCCGGACTTTCGCACATACATAAGCATTTCGGGACATAATTTCCCGGAAGGACTCAAAAATCGTGTTTTTTTTTATCAGAATGGAGCAATAACCGATAGATCATAATATTCGAAGCAAATTTGAAAATTCCCGTCTCAAGTGAAATCTTCATCAATTTGTTGCCCCGGAGTGCGGATTTGGCTCTCTCAAATTGAGGAGCGATCTAAGATTTTATAAATTATTGTTTAAAATTAGTCAAAATAAAAATCATTGACAATATTCGAATGAATATTCAATTCTATAATCACGAGAGATTGACAACATTTATTCTTTACCAAAAACCCGCATAAAATTTTGTGATCGATCACTATTCATTAATTACTCGATAAAATTTAACTCTTTGAATAAAGAAATAAAGAAATGTAATAATTTTAAAGATTTTTCAAATTTGTATAAACAATTTTTTTTATCAACATTTATTTCACTTTTGAATACTGCAAACATATAATATTTATGTTATCTTGCTTCTTGCAAATAAATAAATATCAAAAATGTCAAAAAATATTAAACATTTTGATTTTATACATAATTTAAGATTCAAAATTAGAATAAGACTAAAAATCTTATCTTTCAATAAAATTTTATCTGAAATGATATAACAAATTTGCATTAGAGAGTTGCTTAAGAGCACTATAAACAATTTAAGCCAATTAACATTAATCAAGCTCGTACAAAGCGAAATTAAAAACAAAAATCGAAATAAATAAATCTTTTAAGGAAACGCAATATTTGAAGATGAACATGAAACAAGCTTATGAAAGCATTGGATTTTTTATTCTATAAGATTTTTTAAACAAATTTCATCACAAATTTATTGCGAATGCAAACTTAAAAATTTACAACAAATGGACCAATGAAATAAAAGAAAAAATAATTTTTAATTCATGAAAATGCTCTGAAAAACAATTCTTCTACGCCCATTTAATAAACGAAAATGAGTTTGAACATTTTCGTAAATAAATTTTAAAATTCATCTTAAATTCAAAAATGACTGAATGATGAAACATAAAATTCAAATGGCTTTTCAGAAAATAGAAAAAAAAATCACGAAATCTGCTTTTATTAAAAATAAGCTCAAAAATTTTATAATATAAGAAGCTTCCATCTGAACTTAAAAAGCTTATTTTAGACAAGATAAATTTTTCGGCTTTTATTTAGCAAAATTATTAAGGAAAACCGAAAAAATCGATTTTAAAATCGTATGTGAATAACTATTATAGAATTTACTCGAGAAAATAGTCTTTCGAGAGCTTATTATTCAAAGTAAAAGAAATACTTTGTATTCTAAACTTGATGTGAATATTTTCATTTTCGTATTAATATTATTCAAATTTAATATTTTCATTGAAAATAATTTCAAATATAAATTAAACTGATGAAAAGAGAAAAATAAATAATTTTTAGTACTTGAAAATACTTTGACAAACAATTTTTTATAGCATCATTTAGTATTCTGAATAATTTTTAGAATTGATTTTGAATTCAAAAATGAGTTTTTACATTGATAGCAAGTCGCTTTTTAGATTTACAAAAAAATATCAAAAATATCTTTTTTAAATGTAGTCAAATCTAGGATTAAATATGCTTTGTTTCTTCTTTCAAATTACATTTGGGAATAAATGAGCGTAGGAGGTATAAAAATTGTTTAGAAATATAATAACCAAATTATAAGGTGAAAATTTACGCTTTATATAAAACCCATGAGATTTATCACTTTAAAAGTTAGATTAATCAAATTAAATAATTAAATAAAGTAAACTCAACAAGAAAGTAGTGAGTTAAAAATAGATTAAAAACATATTAATTTGATATCTCATTAAAAAAGATCAACTTTTATTGTTTTTATAAGAAAACTTACATGGAGGAGTCATTGAGCTAACGAGCTAAATTGAATTTTTATTTGCTTCAAAATGACAATAATGAGACACATTAAATGCGAAATGTTACAAGAAAGGATTTTTTTATTAATCTATTAATTTCGCTACTTTATCTGAATAATACGTTCATTTTGAATAAAGGTTTATTTATTGTGTTTTAAAGAAAAAATAAAATGAAAGAAAATAAGACAAATCAAAATCAAAAATATAACAAAGAATTTTGTCACGTTAAACATAAATAAATGAGCAGGAAAAGGCTTTTCATTAAATAAGTCATCCAATTTGTCAATCATACAGGTGAAATCCAATTTGGAAACTTGAGAGTTTTCAGCATTATTTTTCCAGAGAAATTCCCGGATTCCAGCCTCACCAAAAATAAGTGATCTACAAACAAACTGCTTTTAGGTAAATTTTCATTGACATATTTTCCTGACCTATGATCGATTAAATCATATTTTTGATGACTGATATTCTTTGATTTATAAATTGTATACAAAGTTTCAGTGAGATAGTTTCTTGACATCCACACTTTCAATTGCTTTTTAGCTGCTTTGTATTTGGAACAAAACATGCCGAAAATATACTTTCCAAAGTATTCATTTGTGAGACACACACTATATTCATCCTTTTTTTTTCTCTGTGAGGACAATTTGAGGATCGATCGGATAAATGATACTACTGATATTCTTTTCTCGAGCCAATATTTTGCGAATGATTGGATCAGAATATGTAAGAAATGATTTCGTAAATGATTCCCCTTTTAGTAGCACTGGTCTCTTCGAATCTACTCTTAATAGATCTTCGAGAGAATCAACAAAGTCGTTGCATTTTTTGTTTACTAACTCTGCGTTGAATGAAGCTATGAATAATATTGAGAGGTAAGCAAAGAGAACAATCCTTGCGAGTGTAAGTGAATTGTTTATTGTTTTCAAAATTTTGATCTTGTTTAGTAACTTTAATGTAAATTTGAATGAAATTACCAAAGCCATAATAAAGATCCATAGCTCAATTGAAAATGTTGATACCACATTCTGTACTATGTTTCTATCTTTGTAAGACGGGTGTGGAGATGAAAACAATCGACCTTTCACAGCCATATAAAGTGGTGAGATGTTTACAATGTTTGGATCAATGTTAATTCCTTGAGGAAAACAAAATGCGTCCACTTTCTATGAGCAAAATCAGCATAAATATTCATTTATGAGATCGATATGAATTAGCGTACATTTTG
Source organism: Dinothrombium tinctorium (assembly GCA_003675995.1). Classification (NCBI taxonomy): domain Eukaryota; kingdom Metazoa; phylum Arthropoda; class Arachnida; order Trombidiformes; family Trombidiidae; genus Dinothrombium; species Dinothrombium tinctorium. The sequence continues at coordinate 23,954 of NCKU01000178.1, forward strand.
TTGATCCAAACCGATGGCTCCGTTGTAGGTTCCATTTCCAGTATCTTCACCAATTAGAGGTGCATCCACGAAAGTAACACTTCAAAACAAAAATTTTTGAGTTTTTTAAAATAACCTTTAAATATTACTTGTATTTGTCTTTTCCACAAATTGCGTTCAATCGATAACCCAAAGGTCCGATTAGAGAGCCAGTGTCGGAGCTTAAATCAATAAAGCCAGGAATCTTTCGAAAAATTTTATTGTCGACAAAAGCATCATAAATATTTTTTACCTTAAATACGGAGAATTTCAAGTTCATCTTTATTATGAAATTAAATAGATGAGAAATGTCAAATATATCTATTTGAAAGAAAAATTTATGGTTGATCTATCTGATCTATTATTTTTATCTTTTTTTTTACAAATTAAAACAAATTGAATCTTAGATCTTTTTTCGACTCTTAATAATGTTAAATTTGAGATCACACTTTACGTATTGGAGATAGTATTTTGTCTTTTAAATATTTTTCTTTGTATCAAAAATAATTTATACTACAAATGGACCAATGAAAAACGAAGTAAATAATATTTAATTTATTTTTTTAGTTTCATTTAATATTCAAAAATGAGTTAGAACATTTTCATGAGTACTTTTTAAATTTCATTTCGCATTAAAAAAAATGAGTTTCAACATTAACGTCAAGTCGTTTTAAATTTTGCATTACATTCATAATAATTAGACTTACTTGTTAGTACTTCTATGCAATAAACAACTGAATTTATGTATGCATTTATGCAAGAAAAAAACTAAATTTATGCTCAAAAATATGCAAAAAACTAAATGCCACAATAACAAAGAATCATTTTTCACTTTTTTCTTTGACAAGCGTTTGTCGACCATCCTTTAACCAAAAAATGACGCAAAAGTATCATTCAAAACCATAGCTAATAATTGGTTAAAATTTAAACATCGATTATTCAGATTTAATATTAGTGTTTTTAACATCTAATACAAGTTTTACATTAAGAACTCTTTGAATAGAAATTTTTGTGAATCTTCATTATTTTGATAATATTTAGAAAAGTCTGTAATATTGTTGTTTACAATTGCATAATTTTTGACTATTTTGAGTCGGGCTTCAATTCACATTAATAAACTAAAATTTTAAAGCAAAAATGTGAAATCTAATGATTTCACACAATAATAAATCAAAAATTCTTTTTTCCAGTATTTGTACTACTGTTCACTTTAGTTTTTAAATGTGAAATAAACAACCAATAAGATTATTTAAGAAATAAATTATTGATCATTTTAAAATAAAGAGGTCACCTTAAAAATGAAAAATTGAAATATTAATGAATTGCACAAGTTTGGATAAAAATTTATTAGTTAGAGTAGCGAAAACTTTGAATTTATGCATTTAACGAAGTAAAACTTTTATTTATGCATTTGTGACAAGAACTCGTCTTTTATGACATAAAATAATTTTTTATGCAATTATGCATTCATACTAAGTCTCCTTATAAGATTCCTTGTTTGTTACATTTTATTTCTATATATTAAATTAAACTATGAAACTTCAATGTTATTTAATAATAACAATAGCATTTAAAACACTTAGGATTTTATTTGAATGTTAAAAGCTTTAGATTAGTAACAAATAAGCAAAAAAATTGACTTGTGTATTTTCATTACAATAATTCACGTGAATTATTAGAAAAGTGATATAAAAGATGAACATTTGAAATAATTCGCACCTATGATGGGGTAATTCTCAACGCACACACAAAGTTCTACCTACATGTAAGTTTCATTGAAATCGGGATTGGGGCAAAAATACTTTCCCTGTAAGAAAAACATATTTGAAAAAAGTTTTCTTAACGGTAAAAAAACAGTTGCTTAGATACTTACTGATAAAGTTGCTGTGATAATTATCACGCATCTGTGCATTTCTGTGTTTTAAAATGATGCGTTCTTAATTCAATTTTTGAACTCATTTATGGAGCGATCGGCGAAAAAGGCGTCCACTCCGAAAACTTTGTTTTTGTTTACGAATTCAATCGCCTTTGTAAGTAAATCGATGCATTAAAATAAGTTTTGCTAACTTTTACAAGAAAAGTGTGAACGAAAAAGCGTTGAGTTAGTTTGCTTTTTAAAGCCTTCTGGATAAACTAACTTTTTTTTAATCAATTTTTAACCAAAAAAACATAGCATTTTTATTGTTCATGATCAGTATAAAAGTGACCTTAATCATGTGACACTCGGGTTGGGTTCAAAAAGAACTCCCAGAACAAATGGAAACGAAACAAAAGCAATTGAGTCATCAATATCGTTCTTTTCAACAGTAAAAAATTTGTTTTTGAATAAGTGAAATTTTAAAAGGCTTAAGTAATCAGTTGTGTTGAGGCGCCCCAAATACCAATGAAAATTGTAACGCAATCATCTTCGTGAGGTGATCGCAGTTAGAGGTAACTATGAATGAAAAAAATGAGAATACAGGCGAGAAGTAATAGAAAAAATTTAATTTTATTCAATGATTTTTCATTTTCATTTTTTAAATTTGTAATCTATTGCTAGCTGCCATGCACCAATTTCAAATCTATTGTGCCTGAGTTTAAATGCTTCAACAAAAGATGTTGAAGTTTTTATGAAATTATTATTTTGCAAATATTGATTGCAATGATGATATTTTGTTTAGAATTCACAGCTATAATAATTTAATCGCCTATCTTTTAATTTCAAAACATGTTTTCAGTGTATTTTTACTTATTAGATCGCCAATAAATTTGTTCAAAGCAATATATGAATATGAAATAAGTTGGATGATATCAACAAATTTATTAAAACCTTATTTTCATATTTCTATCATCTCATGCCCGAATTTTCAAAGTGACAATGAATCAAGGCAGAAAAAAAGCTTAATAAAGAATGTTCAATTTAAAACAGGCCTCTAGGATCACCATACTTTTCTTCAATTTCAATTAAAATTAAACTTTTTTAAATATTTATAGAGTATAAATCAATTTCATGATTAAAAAATGTTCTCATTTTCTATATTTAAACATTGTAGAAGATTAATTGAGTGATAAATTTGGTTTCGATTTCCATTATTATCTTTAATGGTTTAAAAGTTAGATATTAATGCCAACGGATGTTCAGGTCATAATTTAAACTCTTTTAATTATCAAAATTCAAATTAAAAATTGTTCAGCATATGATCACTTTATGGAAATCCAGACTTCACTAAATAATATTAATACTTTCTATTCTATTCATTCTTTTTTCATATTTTGAAATCAATGATGAATTTGAGAGTTGTTTTGAAAAGAAACCATTCTCACTTACCAGACTTATTTCGCAACAATTTTGATTAAGATTATTTTTAATTAAAAAGATATTTTCATATAAAGGCAATCGCATTGGTAAATTTGGGAATCGGAATTTGGCTGCTAGTCGATTCAAATTTCGGCGAAGTAATTAATAATGCATCACTAAATAATTACGTTGCCGCGGTTTTGATCATAATCATATGCAATCTCTTTGTTCTTGGTCTTATGCCTACAGGATGCTTTGCTGCTGTGAATGAACACGATATAATTTGTATGTCTGTAAGTTACTATTGATTTTTATTTCAGTGAAAAGGCATAAACTTTAAATAATTTTTTAACTTCTTTTTAAAAATCTTTTTTTTTCGGAAATTGACATCGACGGAATCATTTCTAACTGTGCTGTTATTTTTCAGTATCTGGTCATCATTTCAACTCTAGTTGTGCTTCAATTCACCGCTGTAGGCTTGGTGGCGAGTTATGGTTTTGGAAAAAGGGTAATTAACTGTTGTTTTACTCTAATCACATTTTCATTTGTGACAATTTAAGGCAGAAGATTACTTTGAAAAAGAGGTAAACTTTCACATAAAGCAAAGACAGCAGTTTGAAATAGATTCAATGAGATTTACAGATTATCTACAACGAAAGGTAATGAGTTACAACCAAAAACGGAACTTAATTTATATGAACGCTAATTAACAGTACGATTGTTGCGGCGCTCATGATTTTTATGATTATGCTAACAACGGATTTCAAATTCCTCTTTCCTGCAAAGAAGAAAACGCTTATTACGTAAATAGCGCAACTATTTCAAAATTAAAATTAATTCAAAATCTGACTGCAGGGCTGTGCGATTGCCATACGCAAAATGTTCGATTTGAGAGGAGGAATTTTGCTCGGATTTACTATCCTCACGATCTTGTGTCACTTTTCTTGCATCGTTTCTGCTGCATTTGTTTTGCTTGAAATAATGCAGCCCAAGATAGCATTTGTTTAAAAAAACTTTTGTGTGCCATTTTCCTTTTGTAAAATGCAGGAAATAAAGTTGTGCAATGTGACCATTAAAAACCGTAAACTTTGAACTTAAATAACTTTGTATGCGAATGTGGTAGTTGGCGGCTTTAATATTTCATAATTTTTATCGCCTTAAAACAACAATTCTATCAAAGTAGTCTTTCAATTGTTTCACATAAAAAACAGAAGATATGACTTTAATTATGGTGCTGTTGTTATTTTATTTAAGTCAATGATTAGAATGCTCGTTAATAATATTAACTTAATATGCGACGTAAGAAAAAAAGTTAAAAAGTTAACACAAAAGTTTAACCGCTAAAAAATTTAATTTCAAAACATTTTCAATTTCAAACGTAGTTCAAATTAAAAAAGAGGTTTTCTCAAGAAAGTATCAATAAGAATGAAAGCGAAATTGGCAATTTACTTTTGCAATTTTCATTTTTGAAAACTTTTACGAGCAAAAGTTTTTGTTGGCAGGCGTCAAATGTTTTGCTCCATTACTTTGGAGGCATAAATACTAAATCTCTAGCTTTTGTTTACTTCTTGTGGCTTCAAGTTTATAAATTCGACACCTTTTTGTCTTCCTTTTTGACCGACGAGTAAAACTTTTCGATCTAATCTGGTTTCTTTCTTGCTTTCTAATATATCAAATAATTGATAATCTATTTTTATCATGCGAAAACGCCTTAAACAAAAGGTCGTCTTAAACTTTTTCAACGAATTTTTTCAAAATAATGATATGCTTAATGTCTCATTATTTAAAAAATTCTTTCACACGAATTAATGAAATTAAGAAAGAAAATATCGGAAAATATGTGGAACGGCGTGGTTAATAGCAGTTTTCGCTTCCATTCATGACCATTTCAAGGCGCATTAATCAGGCTACAAAAAGTCATGTGCTTGCTGCTTAGTCGAGATGTTAAAAAGAACAAAATTTCGAAAGCAATTGGTTAAGGAGCCGAAATGGCAATAAAGTGGCTTGTTGCGAGTAATTCGAGGAGAGTGTAGATTTCAGTCAACTTTCAGTTTTACTTTTTCGAAATGTATAAAAATTAAACGCAATAAAAGCAATCAAATGTCGTTACTTTTATAAAAATCACCCTTTACAAAGTACACATCGTTTCACCGAATTTGCATCCAATGTGCAGATTTTAACAACATCTTTGGAGAAAATTTTATCCCAGAAAAATGTGATTTCCTGAAAATGTTTTAATTAAACTGAAACTCGGAAGCAAACTTGAAATTGAGAGCTCGCGATTTGATGCTTTAAGTGAGTTGATTAAATGTAAAAGTTAATCAAGTGAATACAAAAAATTAAATTGCGTTTTAATAAAATAAATGATGAAAAAATTAAATCAATTGTATCAATGATTAATGAGAGGCGAATGATAAGCGAAAGCAACGCTTTCATTGCGTTTGACAGAAGGAAAACTGATAATTCCGTACGCAATTTATTAATGTTTGCAAAACGCATTTTAACTCTAACAATAATTATTGTGATTATTGTGAAAAGATTGCAACAACAGTTGTCTCATTAAGTTCCGCGTTTGGCGACTGCTGAATGAAATTTGATTGACAAATGTTGCAATACGAAGCTGCCACAGACACACGAGTTTGATTTCGGTGTCAAACTTCGATTCGCAGTCTAAAAATAAAGCGTTTCTGCAAAACGATTAAACGTGCACACTTCGTTTGGGCGAAGTGATAGAGGCGAGTGAACAAACGATGCGTAAACATTGCTCAACTGGAGTTCGCGAATCACTTGTCACCGACGAAAACAGTGCGCAAATTTAGTGCTCGCAGTGTAGACGAGAAGGAGGTAAGCGTCAGTCGCACTAAATTGCGGTGTTTTCTCGCGACTTGCGTTTGCTTTTTGCGAAAACAAACCATACGAAAGCTAACGACCATTGCTTGTTTTGCGTTCGATGCAATGAACCGAGCGAAGAGTGCGGAGAAGTGAGCGACTATCGCACAATGGACGAAGCAATGGAGAACAGTTTAGAAGATTGGGTCGCCGTCAAGCCTAATTTGTTTGCCAGCGACGGTCACAATCCCAATTATCGTTTTTTCGTCGCTTGGAATGACGCCGAGCAGAAGCTTGCGATCACCTGTTCGCAGGGCTCGCGAAAGGTTTCCGACAAAAGTACCACTTCTTTGGCGACTTCGTTGAGGTTTGCCGCTAATTTCCTTTTTTACCTCTCTTTCAATTGCGCGTTTTTGGTTCTTGTTTTAGTTTACAAAGTTTGAAAGACATTCACAAACAGTTGTCACTCGTGCACCAAGACTTAGAGCATTATTTTCCTGATATTCCGAATACTTGTTCACCACGAAAGTCAACCCTTATTCCCAATCTTTTTTTCGGGTAAAATTCATTTTGTGTCTTTGTCACTCATTAATTATTAATGTAAATTGCAGACAAAAGCAAACTCCAATTGACGACAGTATTTGTCGACAGTTAGAGGATTATTTAGAAAAGGCACTTCACATTTGCGGCAAAAGACTCTTCTTGTCATTATTATTCGACGAGCATCCATTATCTGACTTCGAGGAGAATTTACAGGAGCTGAGATTAAAAGGACACGAGAATGTTTATAGAAATGCTCTCAACGAACTCGAGGAAGTGTTGAAAATAAGAAAGCGAGCAGAAAATATGATTGAAATGTCCACAGTTTATGCAATTGAAGACGAGGTGGTCGCAAATGTTTCAATAGCTTTAGCAGAGTTGTACAATTTTCAAATTCAGCCTTTCTTACAATTGCGTGAAATTGCTTTCAACTCAAAGAAGAAAGCTGAAACAAAACTTAAAGATGATAATCTCGGAGAAAGAATCAAACGTGAAGCTAAACGCGAATATGAAGAGAACAATGATCAGTATCTTGCCGCAAACGAAGCTCTTCAACATCTTTATCAAGAGTATTATCGGAAAACCTCCGAACTTGTCGGAGCACAAGTCGAGCGGATGCTTTGTGACAAAGGAAGATTTGGTCGATCGGCTTTCGATGTTGTTGATGGCCCGAACAGATTGCTACGTTTGCAAGTGTTTCTTTGTCAGGAAAGGTTGAAACTACTAAATGCAATTAAGTTGTCAAAAGAATGTCAAAGGGACCAAATGAAGTTAACAATAAAACGAGATATGTCCAAAGAAGAGAGTAAACGAGCGGATTTAGAACTCCTCGAAGCGGAAATCAGTATTCTAGATATCAGACTTGATATATCAACCGAAGAAGAGACCTTATTAAAGAAGCAAATTGAAATTCTTAAAAACAATGATTCCAAGAACGTGGAAGTTGAATTATTTTACGACGCGGTTGAGGATCTCAGAGATTTATTGGGTGATGAAGAAAATACTCCGAATACATTCGAAAACCCAAAGATAGATTCTTTAAAGGCAAAGCTGGAAAAAATCTTCAGAAGACGCGCTAACCTTAGAAATAAAAGAAAATTTCTGATTTCCGAAAGATCTCGTAAACAACAAGACGAAGCTGCAAAAGCAAATCTCACCAAACACAACTCATTTTCATCGAAAAGAAACGAGAAAGCTGCTTATGATAAAAAGAATGAGGAGTACTTGAAGAACGCTCGTTTAAAAACATTGCAGCGGTTGAGACTTTATCGACAAAAAACGCAGAAGAATTCAAATGAAAACAGCAAAGTGCAAAAGTTTCTCGATGAAAGCGGCAACGAATTGCCTCCTTATCCTCGTGTAGACTTTTTAAGTCCAGCGACGGAAGAGGCCTTCCCATTACCTCCGGAAGAATTTTTGGAGAAAAGTAATGACCAGACGGAAAAAGTCCAACAATCCAAATCTATATCTTTTTCTATTCCTCCACCTCCACCATTACCGTCATCGATTCCACCGCCTCCACCGCCGCCACCGCCTCCACCACCACTACCACCTGATTTAATATCAAACAAGCTAACATTCTCAGCACAATCAGCAGCTTCATCTCATGCAAAACAAACGAAGGTGCAACCAGATGCAAAAAATAACAGTAATACAAGTCTAATAAGTCTCAATGAGATTTTAAGCGTCCGAAAGAGTCTGAAAAAACCTGTTCCTGTGGCACCAAAAGAAAACGATGGTATTTCTCTTCTACACGCAGCTTTAAATAGAATAAAGACGATTAAGTATGAATCAGATACTTCCGATAGTAATGATAATAGTATGGAGAGCAGTGATTTCGATTCTTGAATTATGTATTTTACAGAGTTTAAATTTGTTGCAATTTTTGTTGAGCGTTTGAAATTAGAATAAATTTTACGCTTGTGTAAAAGCCCACTTCTGATTTTTTTTTAATAATTTCTCAATTTCCGAGTACAATAGTAACTTATTTACACGTTTGAACAGATTTTATTGACAGCTTAAGCATAGTATATAAGGTTAGTTTTCTTCTTTGCCTGAACTTCGAGTATAGCATCCATAAAATCTTCATGAGTCACGACTGTAGCATTGCGTCTCAATGCGATCATTCCTGCTTCTACACAAACAGCTTTGCATTGTGCTCCATTAAAATCATCTGTGCAACGAGCCAATTCCTCGAAATTAACATTTTCTTTATCAATGTTCATCTTTCGCGAGTGAATTTGCATGATTCTCATTCGCGCTTCTTCATTCGGATGAGGAAACTCTATCTTTCTATCTAGTCGACCTGATCTCAACAATGCAGGATCTAATATGTCAACGCGATTCGTTGCTGCAATTACTTTTATATCAGAATGTGAACTAAACCCATCTAATTGATTAAGCAATTCTAACATTGTCCGTTGAACTTCTCGATCACCTGCCTTTTCGCTATCGAACCTTTTAGTTCCGATAGCATCAAGTTCATCAATAAATATGATCGCCGGCGCTTTTTCTTTAGCTAAGGCAAAAGCGTCACGCACGAGTTTTGCACCATCACCAATGAACATTTGAACCAGTTGCGGTCCAGCGAGCTTAAGAAACGTTGAATTTGTTTGTGCAGCACACGCTCGGGCAAGCAATGTCTTTCCTGTTCCGGGTGGCCCATAAAGCAAAACACCTTTAGGTGGCTGAATTCCTAAGTTTTCAAATTTTTCTCGATGAGTCATCGGAAGCACAACAGCCTCGATCAGTTCTTGAATTTGTTTGTCTAAACCACCAATATCATTGTATTGTTCGGTTGGTCTTTCATCAACTTCCATTGTCTTGACACGCGAGTCATATCTTTGAAAGAAGTCATTAGAAAGCTATTAGTTTGCGTAAATAGATTAACTTACTCTTGAGGAAGGGTTTCTAAAATCAAGTAAGAATCTTTATTTACTCCGACGAGATCTCCAGGCTTTAGTTTGTCGGCATCAACTAAACCAATTACCGGTAAAAAGTAGGTCTAAAGCAAATGTTTAATTAGTCGATGCAAATGTTGGAGCACTAACCTGACGGGTGGATGTTTTTACTACAGCCGATTTGCCTTTCCGCATAGAGTCCAAGTCAATATTGGCACCTTCTTCCTCTTCGCCTTGATTTTGAGGGTCGATGTCTAACAATTCGATCACATTTGAAACCAAGTAAGGCAACGCTTTGTTAACTTTAATTTTCTCGGTATTCTCTTTGATTTTGTCTTTTTGAGCAGACAATTCGTGATTGATCCGCATTACTTCGCTTCGCATTATTTTGATTTCACTATCCAAAAGCCGGGTTCTGTTAATCAACTCGTCGTTCGACATTCGATTGATTTCATCGCTTAGAGCCTAAAAAAAGCGAAACGTTGTTTTGCCGAATGACGAAGAAACGAACAAACCTCGATATCTTCCATAGCGGTGTCTTGCGAACTGCTCATTTTTCGCGTCGATTTCGTCGCAATCAGTTGGTTTCGAAAACAGAGTTTTCTTACTTTTCTCTCTTTCCGATCGAATTTCGCGAAACAAATGCTGTGTCACTGCACGCAGGGACTGTGCGCGCTTTGCGCCGCGGTCATCGCTTAAGTTGCCGCAACTGAAAAACGCCTTTCGATTGCTGCGGTCACAGTTTTAAAAACCTTCGTTTTTTCGTCGCTTTTTTGCTCGTTTTCGATATTTATGAATTGAATTCATCGTTTGGTGTGCTTTTAATTACTGGCATTCGAGCGAAAAACGATCAATGCAAAACAATGTTTTCAAGTTTCAACGATTTTGTTTTCAACGGTTTTTACTCTTTCAAAATTTTAAATTATGAAAATTGACCGCAAAAACACAAAGTGACATTTTGCTTTATTTCAGCCTCTTTTGGTTTCATTTAAATCTGATCATTTCATTTGCGGTTAAAAGTGAACGAAAAACTTTGAGAACAAACTTTGAATAAAGTGAATGTGCCACGAGATTATTTTCGCCAACGGTGAAACCAGCGTCCATCGCTCAACATTTTCAATATCACGTTTAAATTAAAAATCTTTATTCCGAATATATTGTGTTCAAAAGTTCATTTAACTGTTCGACGAAAGCATAATAATGTTGATGATTAACTTAAATTAATAGCTTCATTCTTAATTTTTTTGCGTTACTTTTTAAGTTAAAAAAGTTTTTTAACTTTTTTTTTGAACGACTGACTTCGCAAAGTTTTTTTCAATAGTTGACTCTGCATACTTGTCGCGATACTTGACCTTAATCCGAATGAGTAGCGGAGAAGAATTCACCACAAGACTCAAATATATTGAAACAAAATTGTTTCCTTCCAAATCCAACAGACTGTCGATTTTTTTCTAACAGCAGGAAATGGATGAAGTTTTAATAAATTCGTTAATTGACGGCGATATAAGGTAAGAAATTAATGAGTCGAGTCAAAAATTTATTTTTTTTTTTATTAAGCGAACCTCATTTAAAGAGGATAAAGAAGTTTATTGAGACAAAAGAAAATATCAACGAGGTCATTTTCATAAATGATGATTGTGAATGGAATATTTTGCATCTCATTGCAGCTTGTAAACATTCAAAGAGAAATGAAATATTACAATTGTTACTCAAACGAAAGGATCTAATCGTTAACTTGCCATCCGGTCGCGGGAGTCAATGTTGGACTGCTTTGCATATAGCTGCTTATCTTGGTTTCGTTGACACAGTGAAGCTATTGCTGAAGCACGGTGCAGATCCATTCGCTACCGATAGCCAACAGTTTAACGTTTTTGATGTTGCTGACAATTCCTGTCTATCCATTCTTGATACTGAACAAATTGATAAAATTCTCGAAAGACTCTCTCTCTCCTCAGAACCAAATTGTAACATTGCACAATGTGATATTTTTGACATCAACAATCTTCAAGAAATAAAAAATGAAGATAGCGACGAATCGAATTCGAGTGGAGAAACAATAATTTATTCAGTCAAAAACAATGAAGGAAGTTCAAATGAAACTCGAGTTTACGTCGACAAAAAATCGCATATAAAGTTTGTAGAGAGACTGAATAGGTCTCGTTCTCCAAAGAGCAAAGAAATCAAGGCAAACATCAGCGCAATGAACGCATCTCAAATCAGAGAAGAACTTATCCGGCAAGGTGAGAGTCCGGGACCCATAACGCCGCAAACAAAATCTGTGTATGAAAAGCTACTTTTTCGCCTTAAAAATTCAATTTCCTCACCTCCAAAAACGCAACTAATTTACTCTGAAGAGTTGCATTCATTTTTCGAAGGCAAGCGTTTAGAAGACGATAAAGAAGCCAAAGATCTTGAAATGCAATTACTTAAGATGTATGAAATTAGAAATACTGCCAAGAACTGTTTTAATTATCTTTTGTTAGATCCAAGAATCATTAAAGGCTCATTAGATAATCAAGTGAGGTTTGACGCTCAAAAGTTTAAAAAATTCGTTGAGGGAATTTTTTATATCGGCAAAGGGCAGAAAAACCGTCCTTTTGAACATTTGTACGAAGCCAGGCGATATTACGGCTACAAACAATTCAAGAATTTAAAAAACTGCAAAACTTCTCAAAAAACTGAAAGAATTTTAGAAATTTGGTCTCAAGGCTCAGGTGTAGTTCCTCTAAGTTTCTTTCAAAATGCTTCTAAAGAAGAAGCGCTGACGAGAGAACGGTTAATGATAAGCAGCATCGGAATATCGAATCTGACTAATGTTCAAAACGGCCAGAATTTGATAAAAGACTTAAAGTGGAATGATCACAAAATTAAATTAGCTGGATCGTTTATGTTAGTAAAAGCGTATTTCATGTTTCAAATCGAAGGTGAAAAACAAGTCCGACCTGCGGACATAAGATAAGCAGGTTTGCGTTTTATTTTGTTTATTGAACACTTTTTTGTTCAAATGTTTCAATAGCGTGACACTTTAAACATAATTAAGGTTCCACAAAAAATGTAAACAAATGCAAAATAAAACTGTAAACTTTTACAGAAAATAAAATAGTTTAAACAACAGTAGCTGAAGTTTTAGTCGGAGTCGAAGGTTCAAGTTGCATTACTTGACATATCCATCGAGCAAAATCTACGTCTTCGCTCTCCGATCTTTTCACAAAAGGATGATTCTAAAGAAGTGATTAACATTTAGATTATTGTTTCATTTATTTGAAAACATACTGTAAGCGTTTTAAGGTCGGCTCTTTCAGCGGGGTTTTTCTTCAAACAACGGTCGACGAGATCTTTGAATTCAGAAGAGAATACACCAATAGGTACCGTTGGTGGAGGTTCATTGACAATATAATCCAACAATTCAAATATGGAAAGGCGAGGTCCTTCTCCACCTGTATTGGCATTAAACGACTGATTAAAGTTTGATGGTCTCGTTTTTGAATTGGGACTGAAAGAGGAATAGTTTGTTTCTTGGTTCTGAGTTTCCTGGAGTTCGGCAGAATACTTCGAACCAAAAATTGCAGTCAATTCTTTGGAATCAGGAGGAGGAACTGGATATCTGCCAATAGCCATTTCAACCAGGGAAAGGCCCAGACTCCAAATATCTGACTGTACAGTGTAGTGAGTTCCCTGCAATCTTTCGGGCTAAGAATGAAATTGTGTTTTTCAACTTGAGACTTGAATGGAAGAAAGAAAAACGTACAGACATATAGGAACGAGTTCCCACAAAAGAATTGGCCATTGAATCTATTAGTTGCCCGCTAACACCAAAGTCGCAAATCTTTATCTCTCCCCGAGAGTTGACGAGTATATTTGAAGGTTTAACATCTTAAGCAACAAAGATAATGAAATCAGTTTCACTGATTGCTGAAGTCAAACCTCTGTGCATGATTTGATGTTTTTCTCGTAAGTAGTTCAATCCTTTGAGTACAGCAATTGTTACTTTTCCAAGAATTTGTTCGGGAATGCGACCGGCTTTTTTGAGAACTAAATCCAAAGAGCCTCCATCCTGTTGATTACATATTTACACTGATAACAAGCAAAGTAAATCGATAATAATACCATATATTCCATACATATGTTAATTTCACCATCGCTATAAAAGGCTCCATAAAAACCAACGATATGTGGTGAGTTACATTCGTGAAGCACTTTTAACTCCCTGATAATTTGGTTGCGGATTGCTGGTTTCACTTCTAAATGGATAAGCTTTGAAAGGAGAGGAGTGAACACGTCACAAAATTGACTTTAAAATGTGAACAAATAATTATGCGATTAACGTGTGAAAGTATGCGAGTACGGAATTGAAATTGCTTCGAAAAGCGACGATTTAGAAGCACGCACCTTTCGGGCCATGATTAGACCAGAAGGCTTGTGTAACACTTTGGTCACCACTCCGCCATTTCCGGCACCGAGTTCGCCCAAATTTTCGCAATCGTCGGCATTCAGTTCGCCGACCTTTTGTTTCTGCGTCAAAAACGTCTCCAACCGCTTTCTTTGCTGATCGTCCAGTTCGAGCCCTTCGAGCGTTTTGTGCAGCGCTTCGATACTCGTGTCCAACGGTTTGCTGTCCGAGAATTGGCAAGGATTGAGCGTGGGGTAAAGAGTGCGACGGACGATCGAGAAACGAATAGCAAAAGAAATACTCACTCGTTTGGTTCCACACTCGTGGTGTTATCGCTCGCGTCGACGGAACCCGGCGGTAGTTTGAGATTGAGTTTGTTCTTGTTTTGATTTCGATTCATTTCACTATACGTTCGCTTCAATTCGCCGTCGATTTTTGTGCACTTATTTCGAATGCAAACATTCGCTCATTTTTCACTTTTTTCTCAAACGATGCTTTCGTCAAAAGAGGACGTCCGAAGTGCGGCGCAAGCGACACCTGCCCGCCGTTTCGCCTCGAAGCCGACAGCGAATCGGACACCACTGCGGACACCGCTGCGGCCGCACTTTCGTCGCGTTCAAAGCGATGCGAGCTCTGCTTTTACGAGTGTTTCACTGTTTTAAAACTTTGTAAAATTTATTAATTAAAACTTTTCAACTCTTTTCTATTTAACGAATCAAACAAATTCAATAAATTAATATAAAACACAATTACGTTTAGTTTTAAATTTTCTATTCTGTTAAAATGATTATTTTTCGGGTTCGTCGAAAACCTTAAAAAAGGCGGTCTTTACTTGCTCGATTGTTTTAAAACCAGGATATAGACCACTCTCTAATGTCCGCCTGTTCAATCCTTTGCTGTAACCATTCCAATGATTGCCAGCAATGCCTTAAAATTTTTTAAATGATAGAATTCATCGATTAACTATTTCAAATATTTACCAATAATGTCTCCGACTTTAAAATTTATTTCATCTTTTTCTCGAACCTTATGACTCAACACTGCTATTTGGTTGTGCTCAGACTGTCCGCCGAAATAATAAATATCATCGAGCGAATTAAAAGCATCTGACCAATCAATTTTAGTCTGAAAATAATCGAAAATGGATAAAAATATAATCTAAAACGATAGTACCTTTGCTTTGGTGTCCAATCCACGAGTTTGCATCAATTCATATGCTAAACGACAAACCTGAGAACTAAAGGTGCAAACTAAATGATCACATTCGCTCAATAACCAAATATCCAAAATGATATTTTTCAAGGAATCGAAGTTGTAACGATTACCAAGTGATGCTGTTTTGGCTGTTCAAAGAAGACTCAAACAATTTGCTAGGTTTATAAGAGCCTCTTACCGATACCAGAATCTCCAATAAATTTATATCCTAGATTTTGATATTTTTTCACTTCTTTGGTCCAAATTGACGGTTCATCAGTTGCAAGGTAGACAAGTCTTTCGACTTTCTCTTGCTTTAAAGCAGAATAAGAATATTTTTTAAAACTTTTTAACGAGTTTAATCAAATTAAGTAACCTTTTGCAATCTTTCATTAAATAAATCGATCCTATTGTAGTAATCTTCAACAAAATACATATATTCACTTAAAGAGTGAAAAGAAGCTTCTGTTCCAACTTTATCAGTTCTTCTAACGTGGACTCCGACAATAGGCGTTTTGAAATTAAGCTTTGTTTTCGACTTCTCGAGGTATGCCTGCATTTCTTTAGAAGGCCGCATTATATAGCGAACAATTTGGCCAATGAACCAGACGAATGGATCGCCATGAAGAGTCTGCAGTTTAGTTGACAATTGCTCTGGTATTGCTAGTGGAAGAAATGGTGGACGTGGGCGCAACGAGTCGATTATTGGCAATTCAATAACCTGAAATAAAACGATGTAAGAGCGAAAGAATAGAAGAACATACCTGAACATGTCTGTCATTGCCCCTCCAATGACTCCGAGTTGATCCCGAATCATCTAAACAAGTATCACTCAAAGGCTGGAAAACGAGATCCCAGCGCGAATTTGTCGCCTTTCTTACTCGTTGAGAGGCATAACGCCAGCTATGGGAGTCGAGGATCAGTGTGCGTTGGGTAGCTAATGCTGAAAGGAAACAATAAGCAACATGATGCAATTGACACCCGAAACCACAGCCTTTGTTCAATTGACAAACGAGTTTTTGAGCAGTTTTACAATCTTTTGGATTTTGCAGTTCGTTTATTTTACGATTTAAATAGTTTGCTAATTTTCGCAGTTCACTCTTTCTCCATTCGTAGTCTCTGTCACTTATTTGTTCAATTTCAAACAATAGGTTATTGCGGTGTTCGTTGATTGCACTCATTTGAGAAGAATTAAGACGGGTTCGCAAATGATGCCAAAGTTCATTGATGTTAAAAGCGAGCCGTCTTCGGGAAGCTTCGAACGTTTGCAAAGCTTCGATTGATTGCTGCGAGTCTTCATTGAGAACGTTAGTCGCTTTTTTTATTTGTGCCTCTATTGGAATGTAATTTTGGAGCAAATTCCGCAATTCTTCGTTCTGCGCTTTCAAAGCACCCAATTCACTGGACGCTCGCGACAATCGAGCCAATATAAGTTCGGCATTCTCTCCATTGATCACATTGTATTCACTATCGTTTCGCCGCAATAAAGGACCGCCAATAAATAGAATTAACAGTAACCAAAGCAAAACGACCGCAATCAAGATTCGGCCGGCGTTCGCAGCGCCGAACATTGCCGTGATTCGCATCGAACGCAAAGGTCGCAAGTTTCGATCGCTGCTCTTTCAAATCGCCGAATGCATGATTACATTTGATTAAGTTTTCAAATCAGTCGCTTCGCAATGAATTCGTGTCAAAACTTCGAACACATCGAATCGCGTGCATTCGCAAACTCGACTAATGAATGTCGCTGTGATCGTTCGACGATTGCAGGCGAAAAGCTCTATTTTTGAAACGCTCAAAAAGCGAAAATTTTGCTTCTCCCGTTTTCGGGACTGAAAGGTCGGAAAATTAAAAAATTATGTTTATTGAGGTGCGTACGGAATATCTACTTTGGAAATAGTGGACAAAGGTAAAAGCTTAAAATCAAACATATTTAAAAATTATGTTCCTCACAAATCTTCATTTAATTATTCGTCAATAAATTGGTGACATCGGTAATTTTTTTCGCGTTCGATGCGAAAACTTCCAGCTTTTCAATAGCTCTTTTTCTGCAATCCTCCTGTTGTTGTTCAAAAGCACGGTGTTTATCTTCGAGAGCTTCCATTTTGCTAGTATAACACTTTTCCTCCTCTCTGAATTTCTTTTCGATCTCCGATTCTTCGCAGTTAATCTGATCCAATTTTTCTTTAGTGCTACTAATCATTTCTTTAATCGGTTTAAGATTCTGCACTTGTTTGACTGTAACCACACTTTTCTGCTGTTTTATTTCCTTGAGAAAATTTTCATTTCTTTTCTGATTAGTGATCAATTCATTCATTTGACATTCTTTTGTTTTTACGTCGGATTTGTTGCTTTCTGTTTTGTTGACTTCATTTTTAAGATTTTCAGTTTTGAGTATTACCTCTTTGAGAGTGTGCAATACTTTGTCAAAGTCTTTCCATTCAACTTCAACGTTTTCCACCATTCGTACGGTTTCAGCATATTTTCTTTCGAAATTTGTTTTCTCTTCTCTCAAATTTTCCAATTGTTTTTCTTTCGAGGAGATGTCCATATTTATTTTATCGGGCGAATGAACAATCTGCGCTTCATTTTCTTCGATATCTTTTTTCAATTGGCACAATCTTAGGTCCGCTGCACTGCAATATTCTTGTTTCCTCATTAACTCGAGCTTCAAAGACTGCGATTCTTCTTTCAATTCCTTGCCTTTTTGCTCCAAAGAAATATGATTTGCGATTAACTCACGCAACCGCTTGTCCTGAGGTTCATTGTCCGCTTTCAATTGTGAGAGGAAACAACTGTTCGTTTCCAACGCTTGCTGCAATTCCTTATTTTGAATTTCGATTTGCTTGCGTCGAGCGGGAACCTCAGCATACTGCTGTTCGACCGGAGACCAGTCGGCGTAAACGTCGGCGAATATGTTCCACAATCGAATTAACGCCACGATCACTTTGATCACTTTTGCTTTTTTCGGCACCAAAATGTCGCCTACCATAAAATCGTTGATTCCGATGGCATTCAGCAATTCTTGACACGATTTCCAAATGTTGACTATTTGAGTGGTGTCTTCATATCGTTCGATATCGGATAAGCCTTGAATAGCGCACAGATCCATTTGCGCGTAGTTCTCGACGCCGAACTCTTCGAGAAACTTGGCGAGAATAAGACAGAAGAGAGAAGCGTCCATTTTGCCGAATTCATCTTTTGTGAACGCGATGTAAAAGTTTTCGCGCAGAAATTGGAGAACGAACTCTTCGCTCGAATTTCGCATGACTCCCGCTCTTTCCGCCATTTTTTAAATGCGCGCCTTTTGTCGAAAGCATTCGAACGCGATTCGCGCGCTCAGCGTTCGAAATTTTAAGTTCGAACAGAACCTTTTCTTGTTTACATTTGCTTTGAAAACGGTTTCATCGAAAACCATTCGACTTCAGCAAAATGCCGAAGAGAAAACGCACTGATCGAAGGGACGAGCGGTTGGAGCTATTTCAAGACGGTAGCATCGTTCGCATCGTTTTGAAGAATTTTATGACTTACCGCAAAGTGGAACTGAAAGCGGGTCCGTATTTGAATATGATTCTCGGCCCCAACGGCACCGGCAAGTCGGCAATTGTTTGCGGCATTATTCTCGGACTCGGCGGTGAAGCGTCGACTACCGGTCGGGCTTCTCATCTGCAAGAGTATGTCAAATTTGGTTGCAAATCGGCGACCATTTTTATTGAAATATACAATTCTGAAGGTGAAAATTACACTATCGAACGTAAGATACTAGTCGGTGATAAAAAGAATCCTCATTCGGAATGGAAGCTAAATGGTAGTGCCTCTTCGCACGCCGAAGTCAAAGGATTCATTGCCGGCCTTAACATTCGCGTGGATAACTTGTGTCAATTCTTGCCACAAGAAAGAGTTGTCGAATTCGTGAAAATGAATTCAAAACAATTGCTTGAAAATACAGAAAAGGCTGCCGGCGATGTCGCCATGTTCCAACAGCACATGAAACTCGTCGCTTTAAGCAAAGAAATCAAAGAATTGGAAACAAAGCGGAATGAAGTGGCGAAGCAACTGGAGACAGAAACTACGCTCAATGATCGACTAGCAGAGGAGGTGAAAAGAGTGAAAGAAAAAGAAGATTACGAAAAGAAAATAGATTTGTTGCAGAAAAAGAAGCCATGGGTTGAGTTCGAAGAAGCAAGGATCGAGTATAAAAATGCATCAGAAGAACTCAACAAGAAAGAGAATGAATTAAAACGATGTCGTAAGAAACATGCACCACTTCAACAAAAAGTTGACGAGATGAAAAATAAGTTTAAAAATTGTCAAGAAAACTGTGTCAAAGTACAGAAAGAATTTAAAAATTCTGAAAAGCAACTTCATTCTTTAAAAAACAAATTGACGAAATTAAATGACGAGACAACATCGAAATTTAATGATTTCGAAACTAAAAAACAACAAGAAGAGAAACGAAAACAAACAATACGAGACGCAGAAAATGAAATAAAAGTATTGACGATGAAAATGGAAAGCCTACGAATTGACAAAAATTTGGATTCTCAGATTGAAGAGGTTCAGACTAAAATGAACGAACTAATGCAAGAAATAGAAAAATTGAAAGAGGAAAAATTCCTGAAACGTGAAGAGAAGGATTCTTTAGAATTAAAACATAGAAAAGCTCAAGCGTCACTTAGAAGTATTGAAGATGTATATTCGAAACGATTGGAGTTGTTACGTCGAAATAATCAGAATGCATATGATGCTGTGATTTGGTTAGAAGCAAATAAAGATAAATTTGCAGCGAGAGTTTTTCCACCGATTATGACACAGATTAATGTGAAAGATGGGAGATTTGCAAAGTACTTTGAGAAACTGATTCCAACACGTGATTTAATGGCATTCACTTTTGAAGAAACAGAAGATTTAAAGAAGTTTAATGAATTGTTGTGGAATGAAAAGAGAATCAGAGTTCCTGTTGTGATGAAACCTCCACAAGAGTTGGAAAGTTTTGTTCCTCGAATAACTTTAAACCAATTAAGAAATTATGGTTTTACAAATTATTTAATCGATCTTTTTACTGCGCCGAAAATAATAAAAGCATACATTTGCTCTCAATTCAACCTCCACGATATTCCGATTGGAAGCAATGTCGATGCACCGCGAGTCATAAATAGACTTAATTTGCGTAGGTTCATTGCAAACGATTGTTTGTATTTAACAACCGTTTCAAGATATGACCAGGAAAAAGTAGTTTCATCCGATAAAATTACTGATAAGCAATTACTTAATGAAATTTTGAATGAGGAAAAATTGAGAGAGGAAAAAGAGACTATAAAGAGATGTCGAGATAGAATGGATAAACTTGTAACGGAAATTCAAGAAATTGAGCATAAAATTGAAGAAATAGACAAAGATTGGAGTAACTTACGTCAAAAGAAGAAAGATCTTATTTTAAAGAAAGATGAAAAGAACATCATTTCGATGAACATCCAAAGAAAAAAAGACTTGATTCGAAAGTTTGAAAATCAAGCTGTGGATTTGAACCAAGTAAAAATTAGAGTTACAAACGATATCAAAAGTTTATATGAAGAGAAATTAAAAACAATCGAACTCATGTCAAACCATACTAAGCTAGGTGTTGAATTATTCATTAAAAAAATTAGTTTAACTTTTCAATTTCAACGCGCTTCATTTCTGAAGAAAAAAGCTGAAGAAGACTTGGAAAAAGCAGATTCTGCTTTTAAAACACTGGAAGATGAAATTAGAATACTAAGAAATAAAAAAGATAGTTTAAAAAGAGAAGAGCAACAGAAGAAGACTATCGCGTTTCAAGCAATAGGTATTGGAGTAAATGCAAATGAGATACCTCTTGATTTGAAGCGTGAATTCAGGAAATTACCTGACAATTTAGAAGAAATCAATAGTGAGATTCGAAATTATACTTTGAGAATAAACAGTATAAGCACCAATTCTGGTCAGAATGTCATACGAGATTATAATAAAAGAGCCCAACTTATTCGACGCAAGCAAGATGAGGTAAATAGATTTCAAGTAGATATTCAAGTGAAGAAAACAGAGTTAACAGCTCTAAAGTGTGTATGGCTTCCAAAATTAGAATCTTTAATTGAAAAGATAAACCACAATTTCGGAAGATTCATGGAAAGATTGGAATATGCAGGTGAAGTGGTTCTTTCTCACGGACAGGACGCTGAGGATTTTGAAAAGTATGGCATTGCAATCAAAGTTAGATATCGCGACAACGAAAGTTTGAAAGAATTGTCTGCATTTCACCAAAGTGGCGGCGAAAGAAGCGTGGCGACAATGATCTACATGATAGCTTTACAAGAGTTGACCAAAGTACCATTTCGATGCGTGGATGAGATAAACCAAGGCATGGATAATAAAAACGAAAGAAAAGTGTTTGACCTCATCGTGGAAACTGCGAGTAAAAACTCTTCGCAATATTTCTTGTTTTCGCCGAAACTTTTGTCAGGATTAAGTTACACCGAGAAAATGCATATTCACATTGTGTTGAATGGACCCAACTTACAAGCGGAAAACGTTTCCTTCAACCGCAGATCATAACAAAAAGAAATATTCATCAATCATCCACTCATCCACTCAATCCTCTTATAAGCTGTGACCTCAAATTATTTTATGCCCTTGCGTGAAAATTTCAGAATCGATTCCACCCCGTGAGTTTAGATCATAGCCCTAATCCCAACGTTTGCCGGAGCCACTTAGCCGAAATATTGTCCACTAAATTTTTCACTTACCCTTTAAATAACTTTTCACAGCATTAACCGATTTCAATGATTGAAGTGTCTTTGGATGATGCTCACTTAACTTCATGTTTGTTCATTAAAATTTTTATCGAAAAAAACTTTTAGGTTATAAAAAATCAAAAAGAATTTTTTACAAAAGTGGCGTAGGCCCATATCTCGAGATTTTACATATGAAAATTTTTTCTTTTTTCGTTTTATCGATGTCTTTTGCAAAGTAGAGATTGCCTACCAAGTTTTAAAATTCAAAACCCACATGCCTCGAAATATCCGAAAAAATCGGAAAATTTTAAAAAATTCATTTCCTCGGACTGCTGCGTCGATTGAAACCAAACTCAATTTATAACATAAGGTTTTAGAGATTAATATTCTCAAGGTCACTCGAGGTCATCGAAGGTCACTTTTGCTATAGTGATTTTTTGGTCAAAAATTTCACCCTTTGAGCGGCCTTGGACATTCGGGCGAGTGAGTTTTTTGAAGTCTAAGAGCTTTGTTTAATACAAATAAATGATAAAATTGAAATGTTTAACTGAGAATTTTTGAACCATACACCTCACTATTGAAACTTTTGATAGAAATGAGCTAGGACGATAAAACTTGATATAAAACTAAAGATTATGACCTTAAAACAAGAAAGTCATTCGAGGTCGCTCAAAGCCATAGAAGGTCAAATGCAAAATTTGGGTGTTTTCACCTAAATTTTTTATTTTATCAAAATTTTTACAAGTTCGCCTATGTTATAATAATTGGTGGCGAGGATTGAGTGGATATAAGTAATTACTGGTTTTGTAAATAAAACAAAGAATTTATTCTTAAATAATTATTTTCAAAGAAAACTAATAGTCCAACAAAGTTCCTTTAGGTTTACTTCTTTTTGGTATTTCCTCTTCTATCTTCCTTTTGCTCGCTCCTTTCCTTTCCAATTGTTTCTCAATTATTCTCGCGTTCTCAGCGTAAGAATCAGCGATCTCTCGGGCCTCGATTTCTTCTTCCTCCTCGTCCACAGTCGACACAGTGACTGAACTGAACTTTCCCATGTCTTTAGTTCGTTTCGTAACTAAAATTTTTCTCGACTCAGAAATGACGGGAATTTGCGAGACAATATCGCTGCTCTTCGCGACCAAAGCTCCGTCGACGACAAAAGTGACATCGCTGTTTTCACTGTGCTGATACATGATGAACAGTCCGCACTTTTTACACTTCTTTCGCCACTGTTTTTCGACGCCATTCTCGCGTCGCAAGTAAACGATGTCGTCGTCCGCACAGCTTATTTTGTGCGCGTGTTTGCCGCCGTCGACAACGCGCGACTTGTCCAAAGATCGAAACGGCAATTTGTCCAATGAGCAGTCCAAAATGAGTGTCAACTGACCGCAGAGACAGTAGTAAATGTTGAGCACCTTTTCTTCGCTGTACTCTTCCTCGTCGCGGGAATCGCCGCACGCGATGCTTCTCGAAATCACTTTCGGCATCGTTCAAATGACCGGACTCTTCTTCCGTCCGTTCGACGGTCGAATGCGAGAGTTCAACGCATGAATCGGTGGTCACTTCGAATGCGATCGTCGCGCGAAAGCAATCGCGTCGCCGAGCGCCGTCAAGAGGAGAGCGCGGCGACGGCGGCTGTGAATGTGTCTATCGTCCGTAGAGTGTACAGTTGTGTTTCTGTTTCGGCGACATTTGTTCGAAAAAAGCACACAAAAAGCACACATTAATTGCTTTCGAAAGCAAACAATTGAAAGGCAAAATCCGGAATGACGGAAAACAAGGCAACGAACGAATTCGTTGTGAGCGACAACAAAGAATCGATTGTTGAGAGGGTAATTCACAAACGCAACTGCCGGTTGCCTCCAATTGAATACAGAGTGAATTGATTCGATTTGCAGGTCGTTGAGTTGATCAATGAGGCGATTGTAGCCACAAAGGAAACTGAAAAGGTCAACAATTTGCAGCAGGTTCAAGAGCTGGTCATTAATCACGATATTTTGGATAATTTTCTCGACGAAATCATCGGCTTTCAAAATGACAAATTCGCTGAGGTCCGCAAATTTGTCGTCGGTTTCATCGAAGTCAGCTGCAAAAAAGATGCCGAATTCTTTCCGAAATTGATCGTTAATCTTAACTTCGCTCTCAATGATCAACACGCTAATGTGGTCAAAAGGACGATTCAAACTTTAACTCAACTTTACAAAGTTTTCTTAAAGTGGATATCGAAGACAAAAATCACCGATGTCGTTCAATCGACGTGGGAAGTGTTTTGCTCCATAAACCAACAAATTTGTTCGCTGCTGGACAGCACCAACAATGAAGGTATTCGAACACAAGCGATCAAGTTCATGGAGATGCTTGTCATCGTCCAAACTAAGAAAGATCAATGGTCGATGGAAAACGACTTCAACATCGAATCTTTAGCCAGCAATAAACTTGTGAACATTGAACAACTTGAAGAAGAGGCGAAACAAGTATTTGAGCAGTTGATCATCTTTCACGGAACACCCCATATATCGAGTGTTAATTTAATGGCTACAATGCAGACTCTAGTTGTTATTGCAAGGCAGCGATCGACCCTCTTTATGTCTAAAGTTATACAAGCTTTAGAAGCGCTTCACGCGAATCTTCCTCCAACTTTGACCAAATCACAAGTAAGCTCCGTTAGAAAGCATTTGAAATTGCAACTTCTATTGTTGTTGAAACATCCAACTGCTGCCACAAACTCACAGTTTCAGTCACAAATAATTCAGCTTCTTAATGATCTTGGAGCAGGACAATCTGAAGTTCATCGTTGCTTGCAAGAAGTCAGAAAAAGAGGACTCAAAGTTGAACAAGCAGCAGTTGAAGCAAAGCGTATCAAATTAGAATCTGAAGACGACATTGATGAAGATGATATTGTTCCACCTCCAAAAATTACTCGTTCCGATGCAAATACCGCAATTGATATTACAGCTGAAGATTTGATTCCTAAACTTAATATTATAACGAATGTTAGTGATCTTGTTCTCGTATCAATGCTCTCCTTGCCCGATCAAATGCCCGCACATTTTTTAGCTTCATACACACCGATAGCAGCTGCAGGAACTCCTTCTCAAATAAAACATTTGGCTCGGCTACTCTCCACTCAACTTACTGCCGCTGGTTTAGGTAAGATTTTAAATCACTTTGCTGTAAAATTATTTTACGTTAATGCATATCATCTGTATATTAGGTAAGGGTGTTGATGAAATGGTAGCAAAAGCAACATCTGCAGCCGCCTCTGCAGCAAAAAAGCCAAAAAGCGAAGAAAAACAACAGCAACAGCAGCAAAACATTGCAACTTTAATCAGTCGCGGAATTGCACAAGAAGTGAAGAAACAAGAACAACAACACCAATTGCAATTGCAGCAAAATAAGATGAAATTAATGCCAACCGGAAAGACACTAAGTGGTTCTTTGAAATTCAAACAGTTGAACTTAGCTGAGATCACGAAAGAACTTAGTGAAGAAACTAAATGTGAGATGATTTTAGGTAGTGTCTCTAGAATTTTGAATAAGGAAGAAAAAAAGTTTTTCTCTTTATCTCAACTCGAGAGCAGAATCAAGATTTTAGTTCATTTATCTACTGAGTTTCATGATTTTTCACCAAGCATTTCAACTCTCGTTAAGTCTCATGCATTTGAAGATGTCAAGAATCGAATCGATCTGCTTTTTACAATCCTTTACAATGAATACATGACTGCCAAAAGGAAAAATAGTGATTTGAGTCATTACAACAACTGTCTGACAGAAATTCTTAAGGATCTTATTCAAAAAGCAGAGATAAAAGATAGAGACCATTTTCTTCCGAAACTATTTCTCGAAAGTCCTTTAGTGACTGATGATGCCGTCGAATTGCTTCGTCATTTCATGGTCAGTGATCATTTGTATCCAAAAGCAGGCACAATGGGTTTAAATATACTCAAAAGTTTAATAGAAAAGAAAAAAGGATTGCGCCTTAAATTATTAAATCTATTATTGAGGCTTTCAATTATTTTAGATAAACCTGATATTCGTGCACAGGCAATTCGAATAATAAAATACTTGCACGAAATTTATGGGAGTGATTTAATGAAACCTATTGAAACATTTACTCTGGATTTGTTGCGTAAGCTTTTGGAGCCCAATCCACCTACAGATATATTCCAGAGCTCGAATACTACATGGAATGAAGAAAATATTAAAATTTGCCTTCTTCCCTACTTGAGTTTATTACCAACAAACCATAAACTCATTCATGATTTAGCTGAAGTATATGTCACGACAAGTGCCGATATAAAACGTGTAATTTTGCGTGTGCTTGATACACCAGTGAAAGGAATGGGAATGAATTCACCAGAATTACTATTATTAGTGGAAAATTGTCCAAAAGGCGCTGAAACCTTAGTTACAAGAGTAATTCATGTTTTAACAGACAAACAACCGCCGAGTGCTGAATTAGTCGCAAGAGTTCGTGATCTTTATCACAAACGCGTTCCTGATGTTCGATTTTTGATACCAGTCTTGAATGGACTTACAAAGAAAGAGGTTATTGCAGCGTTATCAAAGCTCATAAAACTGAACCCAGTCGTTGTCAAAGAAGTGTTCAATCGTCTTTTAGGAACACACGGTACAGTACTTATTCATATTTTTTACTTTAAGTACTCTTTCATTCTTTTCTGATGCAGATTTTTTTACAATCTTTATTTTAATACAATAATTTTTGCCACTTTTAGTCGAATCAGGCTCCATGTATCAAAGTCCTCTTACACCTGCCGAACTATTAATAGCTCTTCATAACATTGATCCAAGTAAATGCGATATGAAAACAATTATTAAAGGTAAAGTTGAATTCTGTATTTTTATTCTTAATTTAAACTTTTCCTCATAGCAACAAGTCTTTGTTTTGCTGAAAAAAACATCTATACTGCAGAAGTACTAGCAGTCGTAATGCAATTGTTAATGGATCAAAATCCTTTACCCACTCTCTTAATGCGAACTGTTATTCAATCTTTATCCCTTTATCCTCGACTTATTGGCTTTGTAATGAATATACTACAGCGATTAATTCTGAAGCAAGTATGGAAACAAAAGAAAGTCTGGGAAGGATTTATAAAATGTTGCCAGAAAACAAAACCGCAAAGTTTTCAAGTTTTGTTACAGTTGCCTGCTGCTCAATTACAAGCTGTTTTTGCTGCGAGCCCAGATTTCAAACCTGCATTGCAGCAACACGTCCAGTCTTTCACCGACACTCAACGATCACATATTCCTCAGACTATTTTAGATGTGATATTCTCTGATGATATAGTCCCCGTTGAGCCTCAGACAGATTCTTCGATAGTTAAAGATGAATTCGATAGCAAAAGCGAGAATGAAAACAATGAAGGCCATAAAATTCAGGAGGAAAATTAAACTGAAAATAATGCCAAATATGAGGAAGTTACTCAGGCGTAAAGTTTTGAAATATGTATTTTGAAACAAAAATCCACATTTTAAAACACTTGTGAATTAATTTTTCTATTATTTAAAATTAGTTCATTTATAAACAGCTTATTGAATATTATTAAAAATTAATCAACTTAAAGCTGTAAAATTTTCTGTGGAATTATTGTATTCATTATTTTAAATGTTGTTAAATCGAATTTCGAATTTTGATCATGTTTAAAGACGAGATTTTTGGGAAGATTTTGATAGCCATTTTGGACAAAATCTCTAGTTTTTGAGTATTTAGATAAATGCAATCAATGAGTTGAATTTCGGTAAAACTTTTGCTACTTTTACGCTTGTGAATGAAGCACTACTGTCAAAGAGTTTTGTACTGTTTTCGTTGATTTCGTTTAGAGTTGCAAAGACACAACAAAGTTTTAACAAATTATTGTAAATATCTGTATTATTATTACACGTTTTATTGTGTATGATCCAAAAAAATCTCATCTCCAATCATGCATCAGCGATTGAACTTTGATTAAACGTTATCTTGCGCAATAAAATAGTGTATTCATAAAGATGTACTAGATGGTAAGCGCCTTTAAGACAATTATGGTTATTTTTGGAACGTGGAATTTATTTGCGATAATAGATGAACGACCGTTCGCATCACTATCAAGCAAATAAAGCGTATAAACGATTTATGTGATAAAGTAAATTTATATTGATTTAGAGAGCAATGATCGCCATATCGTCAGCCAATCGGCATAATCAGCTTTGCATTCGTTTGCGAAACGATGGCTGTCATTAATCGTATACATTTGTATGCGTCGAATGCTGAGAAAGCAGAAATGACAAGTCGCCAGAGCGAGGGTACAGTCGTCGAGCGAAAGAAGAGAGGCGAAACGTTAGCAGAGTAAGACGTGTAACTGTCGTCTGCAGTGTGCGACTGCATTGCAATGTGGTGTTTGCAACGATCGCAGCGAAGTCTTGTGTAAAGCGAGTATTGTTTGTTTGAAGTGTGAAGAAATGGCGATTTGCGAACAAAACGCGAAATGACATTCGTATTCGCACTCGGCGAGTGAAACGCAGCATCGCATTCGCACAGCTCTCCGAACACGAGATGACGATTGAAACATCGAAACTTGGGTACGTTTCAAACGCTTTTTGTCTTTCACTGCTTTCTTTCCGTTTGCTTTCGAGTTTCGATTCGACAACCGTTCGCCTCGCTTTGTGTACTCTTCGCGTTCGAAAGCCTGTCGTTTAATTCGCGAATTCAGCATCTCTCGTCTGCGATGTTAGCGGTCGCTTCGTTTGCCGACAATCGGCTCGAAATCGACGTGCATTCACTGTTTGTCCGCGTTCGTTTGTGTATCGATTCGTGTGTCAATCATTTTGCTGCTGTTTACACTGCAGTCGTCGCCTTCACCTTATTTTACATTTCACCGATTCTTTTCGCCGCTCTCATTGCTTTCCGTGTCTCTTCTCTCCTCTCTTTCAATTCAAACTATCGCTTCGCTCTCATTTTCTTTCGCTTTTCAATGTAAACTTCACTCGAAAAATAGGTTCGCGAAAAAAGAATTTTCGCTGAATTTGTTTCAATGTCGCTTCCTTCAAAAGGAAGCAATTTTGAAAACAATCGTCGATTCAATTGAAAATTAATGAGCGATGAAAAGTATTGTTTCGCCGACCGTCGCTCACTTGTGTCCGTGCTTTCGCTCGAAAAATGTGCATTTTTAAAAAATCAAATTGAAGCGTTCAATTGAGAAGCACTCAATTAAGCGCAGTTCGTTTCTGTCACCGCAATTGTGAGAAAAGCGATTCGATGTTTTGCTTCTATCGAAAAAACTTCTCTCACTCGAAAGCCATCACTTTGTTCGGTGTGTACACGAAGGATTAAAATAGTAGCTAAAGTTCGTTTTCAATCTTGCTGCACTCGTCGAGTTTCTTCGCTCGTAGGAGTTTTTCCTTGCGCGATTAACAAACTAAACTACTTTTCCTTCCTCTTCGCACGCTTTTTAATTTCATTCCTTAATTTTATAAATGTTTCGGTGTGAATTTGCCGTTTAACAAAATCGCTGCGTTGAATACATAGCTTCGAGCATTTTTTCTTTCTCTATGAATCTTCATTTGTTCTTCTTCGCGAACGATTGGCAAATATGATTGATTACACGCTCGGATGCATCCGTTACAAAACCGCCCCGTTTGCTTGCTTCCATTTGTTCTATTTTTAAAAAGCTTCGCTCGATGATAAATTGCGCTTTCATTGAGTGGGCGATAAAATTTCAGGCACTGAACTTTGCTAAAAAAAAATTCAAACAAACTTTCGTTTATTTCGTTGAATGTACCTTTAAAATTTGACTCTCATTGTACTGCTTTCGATTTATGAGATCCTCTTTTAACTTTTGTTTTCACTTTAAATACACTCGTGAATTATGAATTTCTTCAATTCATACGCATGTTTAGGCATATATTCTCTTTCACACAAAAGCGAGAGCTATTTTCTCTTTTCAAACACTTTTTCCATCTACGAGATGAAAAGCATTCGCTTTCGCTCAAAAAAATTGTTTTGATCTTTTCGAAGATCATTTCTCTTCTCGACCGCGATCTCTCGGAATAAGAAAATTTATTGAAATCTTTCCTTTGGTAGATTTTCGCGCAATTCGTGCTTCGTAACAAGTTAATTGAAATTAGAGCTAACGTAGTTTATTTCGCCGTCAGAACGCTTTTAATTTAACTTCATCGTAATTAGATTTATTGTGAAAAGCCAGCATTAAAAAATGACATGTGACATTCATGTTTATTCATTTTGACAAACTTGATTCTTTTAAGTGCAATTAGTTTCATACGTAATTGAACAACAATCAAAACAACAATAAGTTTCTCGAATCATTGCGTGTTTGACAATGAATATTATATTGGAACTAGTGTTTAAAATCGGGAGTAAAATTCCACTCCCAGAATCCTCCAAAAATGGAAAAACATTGAGAAAACGGGATTTTCTTTTGATTTTTCGCTGACAACCGCCCCCATTTCCCATTTGAAAAAATTTTGGCCACGAACTCCCTAAAATTTCCAACTAATTTTAAACACTTATTGAAACGCATTCTGATGTTCCATTTAGTTTTTTTTTTCTACATCACACAAACGTTACTCAACGTTCAAAAATTGTAAGCATTCTTCCAAGATTAGATGGACGTGTTTTGGCGCATTTCTTTGCTTTAGCTCTCTTAAAATCCATTTTCAGACTATTTTCATCTCATCACGCTTTTGAGTTCGCTCTTTTTTTGATCAAGTATACATATAAGCAGCAACGAAAGCATGCAATTTATCGCAAGTTTGAGACCTTAGCACATCATTCTTATTGTATCAAAGAATTCAGAACGCAAACACCTTCCAAATTATCTCCACAAACAATTGAGATGCTTTATTTTGAAATCAGAGTTTGTTTTTATTAAAGCGCAGTACAGAAAAGCCTGTATAATTGCAATTATCTTTTGTGCGAATGTCATGTCAAAAGCCATGAAAAATTCGCTTTATTGCACACCATTTGATTGATAGCATGTCCGAAGTGCTAGCACTTTGCTATTTAACATTGACAGAAGAACGCGAAATACTTTCGCGAAATAAATCGTTGTTTTGGAATGCATTAAAATGCGAGCATTGAAACGGGTAAAAATCTTTGACATTATTCAATACTCGAGGTGTAACAACTGCTCAACGAAAATTAGGTTCGCTTATCGTCCTTATTTACGCATATTTTAGCAACTCGAAAACTCATTGTAAAAAGAAAATTTTCAAAAACTTGCGTTAGTTTCGGAAAATGTTATTTGTACTCATTTTTTCATGGAAATGATATAAATTCATAATCTCATATGTGCGTGGCACAAATGAATCTATTTTGTTCGGTGACTGTTAACGAGTGAACACAAAGAAAAATGAGGTAATCATATTTTCGCGAGTTGCACATTTATAATTGCGTCAGATTTTATTCACCATTTCTTTTAAACTCATTTTGAATCGACTCAAATATTAAAAGCAAATATCTTATCTCTTCTTCAGAGAACAGCCCATCTTTACTACGAAGGCACATGTCTTCCATATTGATCCACAGACGAAACGTAGCTGGATTCCTGCCAGTAGTCAGGCTATTAATGTTAGCTTTTACTACGACTCCGCGAGGAATCTCTACCGCATCATAAGCGTTGAGGGCACAAAGGTATTCATAATTTTTCTTTCCGTTTCATTCCTTTCACGTTATCATTAAAAAAAAATTCATAAAAACCGCAAGGCAAATAGTTTTTGTTTTAGAGGCAAAAAAAAATTATTACAACTTTTCTGCTTAATTTCTTTCCTGATTGATGGTTCAAACAAATCATTTTAAAATCAAACTCGTTCATTTTTCAAATCTAAATCGATGCGAAAGTTTTTTGTCTCTAAATAACATCAGATTTGATAATAATTTTCACACGAGACATTTTATATTTAAGTTTTCTTACAAAACTCTTTAAAAAACGTTTCAAATCTTGTTATTCGCTTATTCGCTTGAAGAGAAACTTTTTTCTGCTCTACTCTCGTGTCCAATCAAATCATTCATTTTCCTTAAAACACGCTTTACCGCAAGGCACTGAATCGAACGATTTTAAAAATATCGATGATGTTGATGCCCTTGATTTGCAAATTCAGACACTTACGGTTTTTTAGCATTTTTAAGCGCTGAAGGTGGAAACAGGATAAAAATAGAGATCCAAAACTCTCCAGTTTTTCGTACGCTAATCATTTGTCCATCCCGTCAAACTCTTGCTCCCTTCAAACCCCTTTATCCCGTTAAACCGTTCCACAATTATTTCATATAAACTAGAGGTGTGCAAAACAACTCGAATTTCATTCCTACCCTAACTACAAAACAAACGTTACAAAATTACATTATTACAAAATTTTTTACATCATCCCTTTTTTTGCCAACCATTCCCTTGGTCATCATTACCTTTCCTTACCGCTATCATTCATATCTCAACTTTGGTGATCTTAAAATCATAGGCCATTGCTCTTTGGATTAAGGGCTTGGTCTATTTTTGCTCTTTTGCCCAGATTATAAGGTTCAGTATTTTAAATTAAATTTTAAATAAGTCTTTCGCTTACTTTACCCTTATATTATTACCATTTCCTACCATTCCCAATTTCAGTTGTTGCTATTCCATACCATTATCACTTGTGATAATTAGGGCTCCAAATTTATGTGATCACATAATTTTTAAATGATAATAGAAATGAGTTTAGAACATAATTAAAAGTAAGATT
>NCKU01000179.1:0-56490 GCA_003675995.1 Dinothrombium tinctorium
AAGGCTGCAACTCAATTCTAAGTCAACACTTGAATTGCTGATTCGAATTCCTAGCGCTGTGTGTCCAGCGGCTTTTGACTTTAAGAACTCTCACAGTATGCGATCAGTTAAAATCGCTGACCAGCTGAAATGCAAAACATGAATACTTCTCAGTAATTTTGAGCTTAAAAGCTCGCTCCATCATGGAAATGCACAAAGCGGTGGTCTTATTTGAAATTACATTGAAAACTATTCGAATATCTGATTGAAACTCAGTGTACACAAATGAAAAGTTCTTAAATACAAGTGGTTAAACTAAATGAAGCTAATATCTCATCTTCATCCATTTATTCTTAGAATTTGATGATGTTCAGTGGTGGAAATAGAAAATTCATTATAGAGTCAGGCGAGAAAATGCGTTACTCGTATGTGCATCGCAAATGCTTATTTGCTCGCTACCTCAGCAAGTGCATTTTCAAGTGCATATTCAGTGCCTAGTTCCTCAATCAGTTCGCAATGCATAGAAATTTTTTTTTTTTTTGCTCAACTCACGAGTGAAATGATTGAAAAGTTGCGCTCATTTTCACTGCTGCTACATTCGCGCTTCGGAGTCGAAGAAAAGTTTAATCAAATTTCGCAATAATCGGTGAGCGGTGAAAACAAAAATTTGGCGGAAATGAAGATAAATTGAAAATGAAAGTTCAACGTTTGATGCGAGTGTGGGAAATAGAAATTCAACGCCATTTCCCTATAATTCTAATCTTTCGTAATCGTTTCTATTTTAAAGCAAATTTAACTCTTCGAAAGTGTTCAAGTTTGTTACCTGAAAGAAGGTCAGTCGCACGCATCGGGTAGGTGTGTGATTTGCATGCAACAACTTTTTTAACGCAAGAATTTTACTTTCTGACACACGAAGTTTGATTATGTTTTCAGTTCGTGAAACATGCTCGAGCTCAGCAAATGTCATAAATAACGTCAGAAAGCATCGCACCAAAAAGTGAAAAGCATAATCACAATTACAAATAAGCGAAAAAAGCAAACAGAAGTTTGCAAAATTCGCGATTGTGCTCGCTGTCTCAGCGTTGACGAGAAATTATGAAGCTTATAAATTAAATGAATAAATTATTCGTTTAGCAATCGTATGTGTGCCATTATTCACTCGCGATCAATGTTCGAGTTTTTATCTCACCGCCAACAAATGGCATCGCCTATTCTCAGCAGCATTCATCGATCTTTGAGTGGATGAAGAGTGAGATTTTTTGCGTTTTGTGCGAGGAGAAAAGTAGAGAAAAGTGAGTGAGAGAGAGAGGAGCGTTGCGATGCTACTTTTAATAAACGGACGAAACAAATTTGATGAAATCACGGCTGGAATTTCAGCAATTCGCACGGCGCTCATTCGATCGCCGATTTCGCTTCACTTGAAAAGCGCACAACTTTTTTTTGGACTCTAACACTTCGCAAACACGTGCGTTTGGTGCCGTGAAAAAGGTTCACGCTTTCGTCTGTTTCGACATTTGATTTTCGGAGAAATCACTGTGAGAAAAGTTAGTGAGAAGCAGAAGAAGCGGCAGAGAAAGAGAAGCGAGTGTACGCACCCAACGCGTTGCAGCTCGCAGTGAGGGGCGTCCTGCGGGCACACATTTGCCTATAAGATGGACACCTATTTGTGTACGTGTCTACGGCGAAAGCAATTGAATTTGAAAGCACGTGTGAACAGCATTTCGTACGCAGTTCGCGATCGGCGTTAATCAAAGCGCTATTTGCTCGCTTTCGATGCACAGTTTGCAAGAGGGCAAATGCAATGACAAATGCAATGGCAAATGCAAACGAACTAGTTCAGCGATGAGCACTCGATAGGAAAGTTTGGAAAGCGGCGAATTATGCGATGCTTTACTCGGAAAAGGGCGAGAGCACGGGAAGCGAGCAAAGTTTGCGCTTAGTCTATGGCTTGTTGTAAATGTCTACGCGCGGATCAATTGTAAATGAAAACATAATTAAAAAGTTTTTGGCTGAAAAAGTAGGCGAAACAAGTAAAGAGGACCACCAACCGTTTTTGGTTTCAACCGTTTTTTGCATTTCGCAAAAACCTCGTACCAAATAGGAAATTACGCTTTGCTTCTTCTCACACACTTTTCGCTTAATTTTTTGCGCTTAAAAGCGAAGCATTCAAACTCAGCACTCGCTTCAAATGCAGCATCGAAGTGATGCGATCGTTTTTCGCTCAAGTAGCATCCATACATCAGCGCTCGTCTTAGTTCACTTCGGCTCAATAATTCATTTGTCGCTGATTGAAGACGAACACAAACAATACTTGTGAAAGGCGATCAAACTGGCGGCAAAACAACGGCGCTTTATAGATTGCGTGCATTTCGCCACTGCATTCAAATTGATCGCCAGAAACGATCAGAACAAAAGCAAGTATCGAGCGTTCTGAACTACACGCATGCAACAGGTGACACTGACTTTGTTCGCATTGCAAGGCTTCCTTCCAAACGCTTGCGATTAAACAGAGTTAAAGTTCGCAAAGCTACGAAAAGCGTAAATTCAAGCCACAATAGGTAGGGACGCGAATGTTTCACTTGTTTGATCTGCTGTCGTTCGCGAGAAACACGCTTTTGGCGAGCATAAATCGATTGACATTGGAAGCGAGCGACGGCAAATATTGAGTTGAAAAAATTAGAATCAACTTGTGTTTTCTTCTTGTTCAAACAGCATAACTCAGCGAGAATTTAGGCCAAAAGTCGAGTGCATTGTGTGCGTATGTTTGTTTGCGAGTAATCGGCACTCGAAATCAGAACAACAGCGAGCGGCGCTGTTTTTACCGTGCGAATAGAATTGCTTTCGACGAGAGCTGCGAAGAAGCTGAGCGCAAAGCTGTCTGAGAAGCTCTGCGAGAGACGCTGAGCGCGATGAGAAGGGAGAAGAGAGGAGCGACGGTCGCTGGCGCGAGTTCACCTGGTATCTATATTGGTTTTAAGAGAGCGTTTAAATGGTTAAATGTTTTTAGTGGAAATAAATGCAGACAGGCGTAAAATAAATCCGTTTTGACTCCTCCCAAAATAGCCAAAAATCAAGAAATGAACCTCCCTTTCGGCGAGGAGAAAAATAAGTCGGGCGCCCCTCGCCTCTCTGCCTCCACGCGCTCCCTTCTTTATCTGCTCGCTTTGCTCTCACTCCATTTCCATCTCTGCGTCTTCGCTCACTCGCTTCTCACGCCGCGCTCTTTCAGCTCTTTCTCACTCGCTTTAATCAAGCGACCGCAGATTCGCGCCCAGCTTCGTGCTCGCTTCTCATCGCTCGCATTTTTTACCGTCGCGTCTTGGCCGCTTTCAAAGCTTTTCTCGCTTTTCGCGCGACAAATCGCCTTCACTCGCCAACTACAAACACTTCGGCTTACTTTGTTTAATAGTTGTGCAAAGATCGCGAAATGCAAATGCGCTGTTCGAGAAATCGACCGACCATTCGGAATTGCGTCATCAAAGCGAAAAGCTTTTTGTGGTCAGAAAAAGTCGATCGCAGCTTGTAAATTTGAGCGAGCGTTTGAATACGAATAGCGAGCGCATTTAGAAAATGAGATCGAAACGCCATTAAAGCAGAAGTGATTAAAACGATGTTTTGAACTGTTCGCAGTTGTGGTGATTTATTTTTAGCGAGCAATGCGTTCTGAATTAAAATGACGACCGCAGCGTTTGAAACGTTTTGCTGTCCATTTAGCGAAGAAGCGCTGCTTGCCGGTGGCCGAGCACGATCTATACGCGACAAGAGACGCGGTCGTGTTTGCAGCGAACCCTTTTCGCCACCAGGCAATTCGCGGTTCGCAGCGCAGTGCGAGAATGCTGCAGCTTGGAGCGCTTTATCTTCGCTCGCATCTTGGCCAGCAGCGTTGCCTCGCACGCATCACGCGAACGACGGAACAGAGGAATGGAGGCGAATACATGTTTTATTACATTTTCATAAATGTAGTCACAGACGAGTACACGTGTTAGAGGAAAAGCTAATACAGAACTTGTGTTACGTAGTGTTTACGTAGCTCGTAATTGTAATAAGACGAGGAAGGAAAGAACACATCTTCGATGGAGTTTAATGCGGTGCATCGTACGCTGCAGATCAACGAGGGTCGAGATTCTTTATGACTATTTTCGGATGCTGACTGTGAGGATCAGGTGTGATTACCGTCAAATTCGATTGACTCTTGCGATGGTGGTGATGATGATGATGGTGGTGGTGATTGCTTCGCGAGTTGGCATTGCTCGCGAGTGCAGCACTCGCAGCGTTTTCCCCCGCACTCGCGCCGCAAATGGTTTGCTCCTTTTTCGAAGCAGGAGCTGCTGCCGATGGCATAGCTGATGCTGCACTCGATACTCCGATTGATGGCCGCGCGACCGGGGTGCGAATGCTTGAGATTTTGAACGAGGGATGCTTGCTCGGTGCGGTGTACAGACTCACGGGCTTGTGCGGCGGGCAGAGGAAGCGATGCTTGTCCAGCACCGGCGGATTCGCGACGTGCTTCTGCTTTTCCGATGCGATGCGCGCCGCGCTCGCAGTTTTGCTGCGATTGCCGAACGACAAGTCCAACGCACCGATGTTATCCTTCACCGGCGACGGCAGCGAGCTGCTATCATTGATCGAATCACATGTCGAAGGACTAGGTGTCAAAGGATGAGTTGCGAGTGGCGTGCTATCCGTGGAGGAAGAAGCAATCGATTTCTCATCGACCGATTCGACGGGCTTCGAATCCACACAGTTTTTCGTCACTTTCGCATCAGCTGCTGTTGACTTGCAATTGTTCGCGTTCGCTGCCGCCTGCAAATTCGACGAAACCTTTGGAATCTTGAGCGGCAGACAAACTTTTTCGATGGTCGTGTGGCAAACGGTCTTCTTGCTGCTCGTCGGCGTGCTGCTGCTGGTGATCGGCGTGAGCGAAATCGAACTGTTCCTGGAGTCGACGAGCGACACGGGGGTGGGTGCACTCGACGACGATGGCATTGTTGCGGCAGACGACGAGGCGACACTGCTGCGATTCACGTCACGCACAATTGTAATTCCTTTACTCGTCACACTCGAATGAAAATTAACACCAATTTCGCCTGAGTTCGTGTAGCAGTTGCTGCTGCTGTTCGAGCCACTTGTTGGTGACTTGGGCGATTTCGGTGATTTCGGCGGAGATTTCTTGCTTTCTTGCAGATACTCTATGATCGAGTGCACGTTCGCACCCTTCAGCAACTTCTTCGGCTCGACGTCGCTCTGCTTTGTCGCACTCCTATTGTTCGCAGCGAGATCTTTGCTGCATTTCTCGCTTCTCTCGCCTTTGCTGCTGCAGTTGTGATCGCAGTTGTTTAACGCTTGAGAGCTTGGAGGAGATTGTCTCCGAGGACTGGCTGCCGTTGCTGACGATACGACAGCAGTAAGTGCAGCAGCAGATTCGTTCGCCTTCGAAGTGCATATTTTTAATGACGGCACTTTCCTCTCTTCGACAACAGGCGAATTCACAATGCTTTTCGCATTCGCTGCACTCGCAGCATTCACGGCGCTCGCAAACTGCGAGCTCTCTTTGCTCGTCGTTGTGGTCGTAGGTGTAGCGCCGGTGGCCGTCACACTCGCCGAACTGCTGCCGCCGCTGCTGCTGGAGCACACCGAACTCGCTGGTGGCTTC
Organism: Dinothrombium tinctorium; assembly: GCA_003675995.1. NCBI lineage: Eukaryota > Metazoa > Arthropoda > Arachnida > Trombidiformes > Trombidiidae > Dinothrombium > Dinothrombium tinctorium. The sequence continues at coordinate 5,633 of NCKU01000179.1, forward strand.
ACTGCGTTCGCAGCTAATCCATCTTTGCTCTCGTTTAATTTTTGGCTGCTTTTCGAAATTGAGGCCGTACTGTTTACATTGTCACTTTTATCGGCGACACAATTCTTCTCGCTATTCTCAGCGTTTTCATCGAGCTTGCGATTATCTGCGAATCCTGCGGCAGGGAGCGTCTGCGAGCGCGGAGGAGATAACCGTGAACTGGGACTCGCTGAATCGCTGCTCGCAGCTTTCGCGGTGGAAATCATTAACGAGGAAACTTTCCTTCCTTCACTTGTCACACGAACGTTTCTTAGGGTCGCAACGGTTGAGTTTGTCTTTGTTGTGGTCGTTGTATCATTGCACGAGGTTTTAGGTACGCTCGAAGTAGCTTTTGAGGTAGGAAGCGTCGAGAGCACGGAGCTCGCTTTCTTCGTCGAATCGAGCTTTTCAGCGCTAGTCTTTTGATTATTTTTAGCACTTTCCACTCTATTATGGTTCACTTTCTCACTCTTTCCGAACACTCGCTCACTTCTCTCGACTCTGGCGATCTTCTCGCACTTATAATTTCCACTTCTTGCATCACTCGCGTTAAATGACGTCGTGTACTTCCTGCTGTTGTTCGTTTGACAATCACTTGGCTTCAACGGTGAAGCCATCGAAGTAGACGACGGCTCTTTGCGCTTATTGTTCGCCACACGATAACTCGACGATAAGCTGGTCGGCGACGAACGTTTGGTCTCATTGCACGTCACTTTAGGCAAGCTCGACACTGGTGCACTGTTCACCGGTGAACGTATAGGTACACTCGAGTTGGCGGGCAGAATTTTCCGCAACTTTCGCGGAGGCTCCTCGGTTTGCACGGAGCCGCTCACATACGTTGGCTTCAGTTTTGTGTTTGCACTCGTAGGCGATAATCCGTTTGCCATAATGGCTTTGCTTTCGCGTGCACTCAACGCCCGATTAGTATCCGTCATTGTGGAAGTGGAGCAACTCTTCTTTTTCGGCGCACCTTTCGCACAATTTACACTTTGCTTATTGACAGCAACATCTGCGGTTTTCGCCGCGGTTAATGGCGCACAAATCATTTCCGCAGATGCAGTTGTCGAGGACGAGCTCGATGATGGCAGCGAAGGCATCGTTTTCTTTATTTGTCTATTGTTTTTCGCCTCAACGTCGAAAGGAACAGTCTCAGTTTCCAGATGAGCTGCACTCGTCTGTTTCTCAGGTCGTTCACTCACACGATAAAACAATCGCATTGGATTATTCTGTGAAAAAGAGCGAAGCACAGCGTGTTAGTTTCAGCGTTCGCAGTTTTTGCGGCGATTTGCTTGTAAACACTCACCCTTCGCCAGGAAAAGATGTACGCCACATCCATCAAGTTGTACTCGTCGCTGAGCACATCTTCCAGATACATGATCTCCACTTGGTAATGCGCAGGTAAATCGTATTTCATCATCACGAACTTTTTGAGCAGCGCGATCTTCATGCCTGCCGGACACAGCAGATAGCGGCGATTTGTCCGCAGGTCGGAGCGATCGGACAACTGCTTGCTCAGATTGTATCCATTGGTGGGAACTTGGTTATCGCCGAATCCGTATTCGAGCGATAGGCTGATCTTATCTTGCGGCGTGTAAAACATTTTGTGATCTCCGGTTTCGCCCCTCTCTTCCGCGGTGCAGCAATCAACCGCTTCTGGATGCAGCGAGAAGAATTCCTTTCGCTTCTTCATCTCATTTTTGAACAGACCGGGAACGAGTTTGTAAACAATGTCCTGCAAAGTTTTGTCCGATCGAATGCTCAGTAGCGGCTTCGTCTTGTGCAGCTGAGCGTCGCAAATGGGACACGAGGTGCTGGTTTCGAGATAGCGTACGATGCATGATTTACAGAACGAGTGAAGACACTCGATGATCGTGGTCGCGTCGATGAAGTAACCGCCGCACAACACGCAAGTGAGCACGGGATTGATGTCGATCAGGGTCGCGCGGCGAGCTTGCGGTGAGTGCGACTTGGGCGACGAGAGCGGACACGCGATGGACGACGCTTTGGATGCCATCGTTTCGACCTTCCGCTCAGTGATTACATGCCACAAACAACTGTTTGCAGATTGATGAAGAGGAAAGCAGACAATTGCGTTAGAAAAGTGTGTACGAGTCGCGCGTTCAGTGCACGCGCTTTGAGTGTCAGTGTAAACAAGAGCAAACGCTGTGCGCTAGGCTCGTAGATCGCAACGAGCATCGCTCGGCGCAAAAATAACTTCTGAAAAAGTAATTTTCTCGGTTTGCGAACAGCGAAATGCACAATTGCGCTGCAATTAAAATGAAACCGCCGCTTTCTCTGTGCGTCTGCTTCGCGCTGTGCACGCTTAATTGTTTAATCACTGTTTCACTGCAATTTTGTGTGAAACTGAAGCATAAAAAATGTAAACGAAACGCAATATCCCTTTCAATTGCGGCAAATATTTACTTTTGTCGCTTGTTTCTCTATTCGCGAAAAATTACGGGCGAAATGCAATTTTTAGATTACACTCGCGATATATTTACAGCGGTTGTTTGGCTGCCATCGATAAGTCGAGCGCACTTAGGCGAGAGCAGCGCGATAAGCAGCGAGAGAAGCGAGAAGAGCAGAGTATGAAAGCGATACGAAGCAAAAGCGAATAGTGACCGCAAACAGCGAATACATGCGAGCGAGTGATGAAAAGTGACGACGTTCACGCTTCTCGCTGCGTTTGCAGTTACTTCTTCGCTACCATCTCTCTTTTACGCACACCGCGCCGAACGCGGCGCAAGCTTTGCACACAAACACGTCGAATGATTGCATTTCGCGAAACAAAACGCGTCAAATACGTGTCACAACACTTCTTAAGCTCGCTCGCTAAGTCCACATTTGCGATGTGTGCGTAACTTGGTGCACTGTGTGCAACTCATGTGCTCGAAAATGGTTGCGGCACGTGGTAAGCAGATGTTCTACGCCTGACAATAGCTCCATAGACATTGCTCCGCATATTTTTTCAAATCTCATTGTTATTTCGCCTACGTACTGTTTTCGCGAATACTTCATTCATTACGCACCAAACGTGCGACTCGAGTTGAGCGAACAAATCTAGGCGAGCAAATTGCGATCAGCGAAGTTACGAGATTAACATAATGTTCGAGTTGAATTGCTGCCTCGCCATCGCCGCTCTGGCTCACTCACTCGAGTTAGTGAACGCGCTGTGTTGGCAACACTTGTTTCGCTAGCAAGAGAACGCCTTTAACGACCATAATTTGATCGTCTGCGAAACGTTTTCAAACACGAGCGCGAACATGCACATGGTTTTGATGTGTACACGGCGGTGTGTTGTTTCGCGATTTGAATGACACCGTTTTCGCGATTGTGTCTTGCGGCCGCAAAAAAGTTAATTACACACTTTGCGTCGAGCGCAGTGGAGGGGAGAAAGCGAGCTGGGAGAGAATGAGCGAAGGCATTCGGGTTGAGCAGCGAATTAGATGCTAATTCAAAGATGATATCGAGCGTTCTTCTACTTTGCGAAAATAGATGCGATCGCGGAACAACGCTCGATTCGCGTTTCGCTCGCAAAGCCGCAATAAACGTTTGCAATTTTTTGCTGCGCTTTCAACGCAAACAGTCGTGACATGAAACAGGTCGAAGCAAACTCTGCATCAGGGCGAAGACGGAGCGCGATGCACTCGCTCGCTCGCACCGCTTCGCAGCGAATGCAAATCTATACAAGTTCGATTAATTAAAGCAAATTTGTAGATGTGCGTTTGATGGTACGTGTTCGCGAGACGAAGGCTGGTCTCAAACAAATGATTACCTCAGTAATAATATAGAGTACCTCCCATGCCCTTATTGACCGTTCGTCCCTTTTCGGTTCACTTCTCAAGCTGTGCTCACTGTTTTTTGCGATTCTCGCTCACGTCTCTGATTTTGATTTCAGTTTACGAGCGTTCGCTGTTTCACACACAACACGAGAGGAGGGCTATTCAAATGAGTGCTACGCATTATGGCGGCGGTCGTTAGTCGTGTCGAGTCGCTCGCTCGCTCTCGACTCCGGCGAGCGCAGTGCACACGTAGATGGAAATGCGATTGCTGCACTTATTCTCTCGCGCTGTCTGAGCTCACATGTTTGAGTTCGCATTGATTTGTGTTCGTTTTTTACCTTGAATCCGCAATTCGTGTTTTCATTTTGATTGCTTTCGCTTCTTTTTGCGTCCGCTTCTCGCCCATTTCGCTTTCGCGAAATGCAAAAAGTTTTTTCGTGTTTGGCGTTCGTTTTTATAGCGCAAAGTGCGTTCATTTTCGGAAGCGGAGAGTGAAGAGCGAACAATGATAGCGAAAAGAATAAACAAGTGTCGAGCGAAATACATAAATAGTAAATGAGAGAGGAGCGAATGAACGATGCCATTTATCGAGTGCTTGCATAATAAACAGCGTCGCGCATAAAAACTCGACTACGTATACACATTAATTGCGAACTCACTCGTATATTTCGAAACGCAACTCAACAGCAAATAAATATATCCACTCTCTCCTCTTTCTCTTCTGGCTTCTTCTGCTGCTTCTTGTTAATGACACGAGTACAGCCAAAAAAGTCGAAATCTCACACCGTGAACTGCGACGCGGCTACTGTGCGCGTTTGTGTGTGCGAGTGCTGGCGAAATTAAAGGTTTCATTTTCCCAAAATCAATTTGCTCGTTCAGTGTGAATGGCGAACGTTTAAACAGAAGCGCAGTGACAGAGACGGAGAAAGCGGCAGAAATGAGAACTCGGCTGCTTCGGTTTAGCTCGAGAGCGACAACTAGAGAGGTGCTGGTGTTTTAAGCAGCCACCCAAAAAATAAACACAATAAGAGCGAGTGAAGAGCGCGCAGCGAACCTCAATGCGCAGCAAGTGTTTGGCGTATTAAGCGAGCTACACGAGAAAACGGCGAAAATATTTTTTAATCACAAACAACGCAAATGTATATAAGATCGCGAAATGTATTTATGGGAAATGCAACACCTGTTCGTTCGGCTTTGAATTAATGTATAGAATCCCGTATATAATTGTTTACTTACATACAAGCACATGTTTCCATCAGCGAAATGCTCTCTCGCTCGACTCTGCACAAGGTCTAATTGGCAGAAACAGCGCGAAGAGCAGCGAGTAACTAAGTGCATGCAATTGACGTTCTCGCTGTGCCACTATCCACAAGCGACGGGCAGGGCAGCAGTCGCTTCCATTCGCATGTTTAATTCACGAGTGCTGCTGTTGCGACTGTTAGGAAATAAAGCGACGAGAAGATGCTTATTCACGCAAATTGAGTTTTGTCGTTCATTCATTTCGCTTGCGACCAGCGATAATCTAATTTCCAAATCCTACCAACACTTTACTTCTTGCCTCCACTGCCAACTGAACAACTCGCACACCGCGCTTCGCAAAACATTTTCACATGCAATTCGTTCGCTTTTTGAAACAAAACATTGCGAATTCGCTTTGAATCTGATTGTTTTCAAACGAAAAGCACTGTGTCGCTTGCTCTCCAGATTTGAATCATTAATAAATCATTTAGGAAAACATGCGAAGCGGCGTTTAAAATGAAGCGATTCGTTAATTTCGAAATTAAAAATAATAATCATAATTTACAGCAGCGAACAATAAATCAAAAGACGACGCGAGAGAAAGTTTCTCATCGTTTGGAGTGCTTAAAAAAGAATGCGAAAGCGAACAACAGCTACTTTTACTTTCAAATTGAGCTCAATTTATATGTATGAAAAATATGAAAAGTGAGGCGAAATGGACAGTTTTGCGAAACGAGCTTCACTTTGAGAAATGGCAAACCAATGATTGTCGAGTAACGATCAGCAATCAGCGAAGAAGCAGAGTGAAGTGCGTATATAGCAGCGAGTTTGTTTGAAACGCATTCGCCGTCTGAAATTTAGGTCAAACGTAGCATCTAATTTGATACGTCTTCGTTCAATTTCGCTTCTCGCTTTCCACTTCTCTCTTCGATCACAATCACTGATAATTCGTTTTTCTGCAGGATATTAGCGAGCACATTTCCGAAATTGTTAACGAAGCGCAGCGTTTGCGAGCGGCGAGCTAATTAATCAAAAATTAAAACATGTGTATTTTAATTGCGCAGTTATTGAAGGAAAAGCGAAACGCATCATGTGAAAACAAGTGCATTCGCGAGCGCAAACGATGAACTATCACAGTAGCAATTCGCCAGCTCTCCGTTACATCGTTTCCCCTTTGCGCTCGATGCTTTCGCGCGTCGAGCTTCGATTCTGTGATCATTTCACTTTTGAAAACATTTCTGACGCTTTTATATTTTCGAGAATCGAGTTTAATTTATTGCGAAAACTGAAAGCGCTGAATTAATACACACGCTGGAAGCGAGTAAAAATAACAAGCGAGCGCTCGGTATTGAGCACGTCAAACTCGAGCGAATTTATGTCGCAATGCAAAGCGCAATTGAATGCTAAGTATTGCGAGCGCATTTGTCGAGACGCGACCGATTCATTGTTTATTTATTAATCGCCGAGCGCTGTACTGCTCCGAACGGACATCAGGCACCAAAGCGGAACACACGCTTATAGGGTGCTCACAAAAACGAGCACAAAAAATAGAAAACCGCTAATTCTAATGCTAAGTGAAGCTATAATTGCTCGAACGTGGCGCGAGTGCACAAAATAAGTTCAGTTAACTTTTCGCACCTTTCACCGCTAATTTCAGCGAACGGCAGAAAATTGAGTGAAACGATGTTGGAGCGGAGAGGAGGCAAGCGAACGAACGCAGTGAGGATGCATTCGCTACTCATTAGCGCACAAAGCGGATGATGACGAGAAAGAGGTGCCCACTCACTGCTCCCTCGCGTCGTTCGCTTTGTGTGCACTTGATTGCAGTGAGCACAGAGAGGAGAGGATGCGAGAGACGGTATTTGAAGGCACGCGTTCGACTATTTCTCGACTCAAGGCTCGACTGCGGATCGATCCATTTTGCTGCACTCGCGGGGTATGCCGAGCAGCGAGCGCTGGAGAAGTTGTGTGCGTGCGACGGGGCAACGAGCAGCTCACACATGCATTCGCACACATGCAGCAAGCGCTCAGATAGCCTGCTGCACGTGAGGCGAGAGCGAGAGAGCGAGCGAGGCGAGCGCGTCTCCCCACTCCGTTCACTTCGTCAGCCACTAGGCGAGACTCCCCTTGGGGCTGACGTTAATAACAGAGGCCCGGCAGTGCTTTGCGCCGCGGGCGAATATGTAAATTAATCCATGAGACGGTGTTTGTTGAGCGAACACACCGCTGCTCGCTAAATACACCCTATACAGCAACACTGTGAAACTGGTGTTGGTAAGTGTGCGACACCCTATAATGTGCAATTCAGACGAAGCCGAGAAACAACGGCGGCCGCAACAATGGCAACATTTCCTGCCCTCGCTCGCACTCACACGTGAGCTCTGCTCTCGACGCGCCGCGTTCACGCTCCATCTGTCCACTCGCCCACACTGTTGCTGCCACCCGAGTTGCCGTTACTCTGCACCTTTCGCGATGCACTTTCCATTCGCCGCATCTTCGCTCGCTTGCTAATCGCTTTTTCAGCGTCGCTATAAAACTCAGTGTGAATGCGGAGAGGAGGGCCGAGCGCATCACAAGTTAATTTGGTTGCCTAAACGAGCGGCGAACACGGCGTAAATTTATTTGCTCGACGCGGGCAATAAATCGGAGAGCGAGTTCGCTTCTTTTCGCTGCACTCCGCTTCTCGCCCCAGCGCAGCGCGCTGTTTACGCTCTTTACGCTCTTCTATCATTATTTACAACTAATTAAGAATATTTGCAAACACAGCGCAAACTTGGGTGGCTTGCGCTTATTGCGTATGCAACTGGCAAACAATTTCGTTCGCTGCTCTGTCGATCGCAGCGATCATTTCGACGAACACTGGCTAAAAACAGAAAGCAGAGAGCACTTCGCTCGCAGCCCGGCAGCGAGAAAGTGCGTTTCATTACGCTCAATGCTATCTGCGATCGCGATGCGACTGCATTATTATGTTCGCTATAAAGCGCGCAACAAACACTTTAAATATAGCCGCGAATAACGTGCATTAAAGGCGCTGCAGAAAGCACGGGAAGTAAAGAGGGCACAATGGCACACAGTGAGCGATTGTATTGTAATTTCGCTCGCCGTTCGACATGAATACCGTCAGACTCCAGCATTCACTCATTCATAACTTTTGCTGCTCTCGCCACTCGTTCACTGCCTCTCGCTCTCACCGCTCTCATCGCACATTCGTCGCGTTCGCGAACATGAATCGAATTGAAGCGAGAGACAAAGTGGAGAAGCATTTGCATAAATCGAAAAGGATACACGTTCATTTTCGCTTCTGCTGAAAGCGCCAGTGTGCAGCAGCTAATTGCAGATCGACGAGGAAAGTCGCTTTTGCAACGCTTCCCTCGAAAGCGAATTTTGAGAAAAGGAGGAAACGTTGCTGGAAAGAAACAATATCGACCATCGATTCACGTGTCATCTCGCTCGTCGGGAAGCGCCGATACGGCGTGAGTGACAGCACACACACTGCAGGCTGTGTGCTCGAAGAGCGAAACGCACTTCGCACGTTTCGGCAAATGCCCCCTTCTGTTTCAGGAATGGTCACCTTGACGTGGTCAGCGAGATGGGTGTACCGCGCTCGGATACATGGCGCGGCAGAGCGAGCAGCAGCGAAAGGGATGCCCTGCGTTTGAGAAAACAGAGTTGCTTTGAAGTGATTAACAGGAACCTCAATTCTGAAACACGCCTAATTTGCATTTCGCATATTATTTCCAACAGCGAGAAGCGAAGCCATTCCGCTTCTCGCCCCCAAATACCTTCGCTTCACTGAAAGCGCCAAACATTGCAAAATTACAGCTTCGAACGCGGCTAAACTCTGCTCAACTGCGTACACAAACAACACGTCGCAACAACGCATCGCGAACGCACTAGGCGCTAATTGTTTCCTTCTGTTCGCCGTTCGCTGCCACAATTTCATCGAACAATACATTTGAATGAGAGCAGCACACAGAACCAGAGAGTAGCAGCAATACAGAACACTCGCATACACATACACATCGCGTACAGTAGGCAACAGCGGGCAGCGTTATTAGACGATCGATTTCGCGAAACGACTGCACGACGACATCGAAGGCGATGGCGAGAGATTCTCACTGAAACGATGCCATCGTGCTTTGCATCAGTTTTCTGCTTCGCGAAACAAGTGATCGCGGCGAAAGAAAGCAAACAGAAGAAGCAGAGAGTAGCCAAAGCGAGCAGCTAAAAATGGTTCGCGCGGTGTGCGGACAAAAAGCGAAACCCAAAAAGCAGTTCGTTCGCAGTGTTTGCAGGCAACAAAAGAATTAAATGGCGAATGCTGTACGCGAGTGAGTGTGTAAAGCCACCCACTCTGCTGCTTGCTCACGATTCGGGCACAGAGCGGACCACAACCAAGCAAACACACAACTGAGTGCTGTTCGCAGAGCGACGGCGAGCGCAGAACGCTCGCAGCAGGCCACTAGCGACCGAAGCCGCGCTCAGAGCAAAGTGTGAACTCACGGTCCAGTCATTGAGAAGTGCGGCGAACACGAAACGAGCAGCGATCGAGAGGCGAAGAAACGTCGATCGCTGTGCACACAAACCACCGCGGATGGAAACCATAGAAATCGCATATAAAATGCAATCTTATCGAACAATGGCTGCTCATATCGCTGCTCGCTTTCATATAATTTTCGCTTTTCGCCGAAACATTTCGCACGTTAGCCCGACGATGCTCTACGAAACGCGTCATCTTGGCGTATAGATTAGCACGGAATCCGCGATTTGCGAGCCAAGCTCACGCGAGAAAGTGAGAAAACGGCCGCAAAGCGACGCTGTCCAAAGCTCTTTGTTTGCCGCTGTTACTCATTAAATGAAATAATCGCTTAAAATTCACGCAATTGCTTAAAGCGTCGAAACGAGGAAATGTGAGTTCGCAAAATGTTTGGCCAAAAGTTGAAACGTGAAGTGTGCGGCAGAAAGCGAGAGACAGCGAGCAGAGAGCCTCGCTTCAAAGTACGAGCAAAACTCTGCTTTCTGCAACCGTCGAGCATCGCTCGTCTGCCGTTGCAAGCTTTCGCGTCTACTTTAAGCAAGTCTCGCGTTCGCCCTCTGATTGAGAGCAGCGAACGCACGACTTGCGTAAAGCGAGCATCGATGCGTCTGTTTTCGTCGATTTTAGCAAAGATAGAAACAATTTGAAAACAATTTATAGTAAAACGGCTCGTACAGAGTACGAGGCGAACGTATCGCACCTATCGGTTGCATAACTCCGCGACGGTTATCTAATCGCTCGCAGAGCGGCTCTCGAAAGCGAGTTCAAATCACGGCTGCTAATTGAGCGCTAATCATGCTTCTATACGATTGATGGGCGAACCAATTGTGCTCAGTCGACGAACTGAGTGCTTCACTTAGTGCTCTCGCTTTCGGACAAAATCCGCTCTCGCAGCAGTCGCGAGTCGAAAGCTTTGCACGTCGAAACGCGAACATATGCAACTAAACACCGCTTTTGTCGAGCACAAAGCGAACGTTGTGAGTGCGAGCGGCGGTCGGACGGAACGCAGGGATGCGGGCAGCGAGACGACAGAGAGACGAGCTTTAATTATAGTGCGCGTCGCGAATCGAGCGACGAGAGGCAGCTGCTAGCGGCGAACGACTCGCAGAGCGGAACGCGGCGGGCGACGGCGAGTGCGGTCGGACGCGAGCTTGACTCGAGAGTGTGCCTCCATTTTGTCGGTTTTAGCGAAGAGCGAACACAGCTTTCTGAACGCAGGCGAAACGAGAGAGAGACGCACTGTTTTGAGGCGAACAGCGAGCAGCAAAGCGAGAGAGAGACGAGAGGCACTCGCATCGATCGCGCGTTTCGCCCGCTCAGAGCTCGCCAGCGGAGCGCCGGACACGCGGATGCGAAGAACGAAGTGAGTACTCACCGACAGTGGAACGCACAGCGAGCGGCGGTCGACGAAAATCCGAGTGGAAACGCACTTATTGACGCTGAGCGAGAACAGAGTTCGAACGCAAGCGGCGAGAAGAGAGCTGCTTTTCGCTCGCTTCACTCACTCCAAATGACTGCTTTCGACTCGCGCTCCTTCCGAGCGCTCGCCGCGTGGCCCCCGCGCGACCCCCGCTCTGCTCGGCGACCAGCGTTCGTTCGCTGCGCGCGCGCTGCGATTGGTGCGCGTCGCTCCGGCGCCGCCCACTGCTGTGCTTCGAGCGGCGAGTTCTCGACAAATGCGACGAACCGAACTCCACTCGCTGCGATCTCTGCGTTCGCTGTCCGCCGCGGCTGCCGACCGCTGTCCGCACTCGCTGCCCACACTGTGTTCGCTCCGTCCGAAGAGCGCGCGTTGCGCCGCCCGACAGCCGCTCTCACTGTGCACTTCGTTGCTCAAACTTCGAACGCGGTGCGTTCGCCGAACAGTGGCTGCGTTCGCTGTTCGCGTTCCGAAAGCGAAACTTTTGAAAAATGAAATGGAGATCGCGATGCAGCGAGCAGCGAATATCGCTTTTCTCCGCTCGAATACTGGCGAAACGTTTGCTTACACTGCGTTTTTTGTCGCTTCTCTGCGTTCGCTTTCGACGAAAGATGCGAAAAAACGAAACTCGGCTTCTTTTCGCTTTCTTTTTTTAGCAACGTTTTCGCACACAAGCGGCGATAAGTGCGAGACACTAACCGCTATTATGTTCGCATTTGTTTTCGCTTCTTTATTTATCGAACTTTTTTCGCGTTGATTCCGCGATCGAGTTCAGCGCTTATCTAATCGCTTCGAAGTTGGCGTCGAGCGATCGCTGTTTTCGAAACAATAGCGAACAGTGCACACACTTATAGGTGCGATTAATTAGCGTGCGGCTCGAGTAATCAACGCCGAATCAACATCCGTGAAATCGACCGCAATATGCATCCGCGTTCGCGAACAACAGCAGCAACAGTAGTGGCAGAAAAACTCATTTGCCGAAAAGTGGGTTCATTTGAGACGAGGGAGCAGAAACAGCGTTTGCGGCGTGAATTAGAAAAAAGGTCACTCGCGCGAAGTGTGCGAACGCGGCGCAAGAAACTTCATTTACATGTGGATGATGAATAAAAAACAGATTTCAGAGACTAATAGCGTCTGATGGTAAGAAAACGAGCGCAGACTTTGCTTCTCGAGTTCTCGCGTCACATTACGCGTCTGGACGAAATTAAATTCTGGTGTTTTGCTGGCGTTTGTTGTCGCTCATTTCTTCATTATGCCGCTTTCGCGTATAAAATTCGCATTTTTTAAAATTCAGATCGAATCGCTTTCGCTTTTGGCGCAATGCGTTCGAAACGAGCACGTCGAGTGAGGGCTTTGCATGCGTGTCGCATACCGCGAATGAGTGTCACTCGCTTCTGCTACAATTAAATCGCCGAACGCGAGTGCTTTTCGGACAAAAAAGCGAAAAGCGCGACTGTTACTTGTTTTGTTCGCGTTCGCAGGCGAGCAGATAAAAAGTTGGCATAGCGAACGCGTAGCGGGAAGAAGTTGCTGCTCGCTGGAGCGAGACGCTTACATGCCTTTTACAGTTGGCCAGCTTCACATAACAGCGAGTGACAATATAGTGCTTTGACCCGCGTCCGCACTTCAATGTAGCCACCCTTTCGCGTCGGCCGCATCGCGGTCGCCCAGCGCTCGCTTCTCGCTCACAATCGCGCTATTCTTTCGCGTCACTTCGCGAAACAAAGCCGTTGAAACGCTTGAGACGATTTCGTCTGTCAGATCTGATCAACATTTTTGCCGCGAAATAAACTCAGCAAATACACGCAGAGCATTTCGGCTGCATCGCTTCGCGGGCGAAAAAGCAATTTTCGTGCGAGTGCTTGATAACGAAACACAAAATTATGTTGAAAATAAAAAGCGCGGCGCAATAAAAAATGTATTTAATATACGAAGCACCAACACCCGCGAATTCTTGTGAGCCAGCACTCGATGCGAGATGCGGGCGTTTCACCCGCTTTCGGGCATAAATCAAACGCAAAGCGAATGCATTTATTTAAAGCACGCTGCAACTGAACGTAATGAATGTGTGCTTTGGTATAGAATAAAGAAAGCGAATACCATTTGTATTTAAAACGCTGCACAATGCGAGCGTCACTTGCCAAATCCTCTTTTGTCTCGAGTTTACTTGAAACTCTTTTCAAACGCACAACATCATTACACGGCAGTTATCATTTTTTCGCGCACAAACTTTTCGCTTTTTTCAACCATTTTCAAATTAACAAATGTAATGTACACTCAATGCTCGTGTACACCGCGCTCGAAAGCGGTGTCGAGCCGCAAACAAATTATAGGCTTTCGCCTCTTCATTTTCTTCGAAAAATGCTTTTTCAAGCTAATGTCCGAGCTTAGCTTCATTTACTGCATAGCAAGTTTGATTGGCTTTTCAGCGCTGCTCTCGCTCGTCGCAGTATTTCAATTCAAACCAATTCGATTTTGTTCATCCGCTTTGTTTGCACTCTTTGTTCTCAGCCATTCAAACCGAAGCTTAACCTGTATTTGCTTTTGTTTTGTCCGCAAAGCCAAGCCACTCTTAGGGAATAATCTGCGTGCCGCTCGCAAAGCGCATCGTTTAATGCAACTTCTGGTTTTGAAAAAACTGATGTGCGCTAAAGTTTGAAAAGTTTGGATTAAACTTTTTGTGCGATGCTTTCTAAAAATAAGACAACGAAAGTGCTCATCGTTTTTCATTTCTTGCGTTCTGAGGCTGAAAACTGTGCAAAGTGTGTTTTGAGTTCGATGTTTGGAGCAAAAAGCGATTCTCGCGTCTAACAATTGAATGAAGCAGAGGAAAGTTTTTACGAGCTCTTTATTATAGGCTTTGTGTACGAAAGTATAAAAAGTAAATAACAGCAATCGCAAAAAATCGATACTCTCATCAGTTGCCACAAATGCAAAGAGAAACTGCGAGTGAGAAAGGTGCACGCTGTACACTCGCTCCATTCATACTCTTGCTTCATTCATTTCGTGAGCGTTTTTCTTTTGTGAAAGACGAGATCTGAGAACTCGCATTCGCTCGCAATTCTATTGTTTACGTTCGGGCCGCGCTGCTATTCAGAATTGTTTTTGCGCGCAAATTAGCCGAAAATACAGCCATTCGTGTGTGCGTGTGCTGCACCAAAAGCGAAACTTTATTCATCGAATCGAGCGCAGTTTGAAGGGATAAGCGCGGGCACGAAGATTAAGGATTCATGTCGGATTATTATCGGCACAAAATCTGCTTTCAATCTTGGTTGCCTCGCTCTCTCCACTCATTCATTGAGCGTTCGCTCGCGTTGCCGCTTCTCGCTGCCTCAACTTTCTTACGAGCAAAGAAGCGACTAATTGTGATGCGTGTGGCAAAGGAGAAAAATCGAGCGCAGCGATTATGGATGGTGGCGAGAAGCAGCAGCCAGCCAGCAGTGAGATATCTTCTTCGAAGTTGGGCAAAAGAATTGATGCGAACGCAGTGAATTGCGTGTGTGTTAAGGGTCGCCGCTATTCGATTGCTGCGAGCTGCAAGCGATGCGATGGCTTTGTCGTGTCTCGAACAATGCTTCTCGATAATGAAAAAATGATTGAAACTGCAGCTCGGCTAGCCATCGATGCATAAAACCTATATTCATTGAACTGTTATCGAACCTGGAGTTCGTTGCTTTTGTAACGATGTTCGGATTGGTTGCCAACGCCGAGATGACGGTAAAAGCAGCGACTTCTTCGCGAAACCTGTTCCAGCAAACGCTGAATACCGAAACGCACACATCTCGTTGTGTAGAAAAGCAAAAAAGCGAACGAGTGAGAGAGTGAGTGAGCGAAGGAGAGAGCAGCGAGGAGAGCCTTCAATGTCGACCATCAGTTTGATCCTCCTTATCCTTGAGTGCACAAAGCCATTGTGAATAACACCCCTTGTGTGCAAGCAGGCTATCAACGTGCACTGAGAAAGACGTGATCGGGCAAACGTAGGGCGAGCAGAGCAGCGCTTGCAGGCAGCGAGAGAGGGGCAGCAGCGCTAAGTGAGCAGATGAGCGGAAGCGTCGAACCGAGCGGAAGTGCTCGCCTCCGCCATTAGCGTCCGAAGTGCAGATTTTCACTCGCTCGAACCGAGCGAGCGGCGAGCTCGTCGTGGCGCAAGTATTGCGGTTGTGCTTTTGATGTTGGTCCGATCAGCGCAATATTTGGTTTCATCTTTAATGAGACGGAAGGCGCAATTAAACTGTCGTTAGCGTGTTGCTCGATCGAGAGGAGCGCGATGTGCTCGAAACTAATTTCGCCTTCTCGGCTCGCCAACAGTAAATATTTGATAATTTTTGAAGCGCTAATTTCCGTGAAGGCAACGAAAGGCGCACACGAAAAGATGAAATAAATTTGGCAAAGCGAACAATTAACGGCAATATTTGCAAATTGCAATTAGCGAATTCGAAAGCGAATGCAAACGCACGAAGAGAGGAAACGTGCACTCAATCGATTATTAGCTCGTTACTGGAATTCTTTGCGCCGGGAAGAGGTGCACAAATCAGGACATCCTTCTGCTCCGCTGCTGCTACTGTTGCTGCAGTTGCCGCTCTGCACTCTCACTCGCTACTGCTTCCAATACCATTACCGCGTAACGAATTACGCCGAAATCTGAGCTCTTGTTTGAGTTCACTTTTCGCTGCAATCGAAACCCTCGTTCGTGAAAAAACTTTTCTTTCGCTCGCTTCAATTTAATGCATGAAAACAATCTCTTCTTTCATCTTTCACCATTTTTTGCTGCGCACAGCTTTGTTTCAACTGCAGCTCTACGCTAACCGCCTCCATTGTCTCTTCCAATTTCAGGCGTCGTTTCGAAACTCGTATGAATTCGTTTAATTAATGCAAATGCTGCACACAACGCACACACGAAACCATCTCAGCCGCTTTGTTTACGCGCTCTCGAGCGAATTTGCACACAATGAGCGGCAAGTGGCGAAAATGCACGCGCAAGCACGTGTAGCGCGATACTCGCGTCTCGACTTTCTCGGACTCGGCAAAACCGGAGCCGAAAGCGAGCGAACGAGCGAACGGTCGCCGATTGAATTCAAGGTAAGCTACAAGAGGAGCGAGAGGAGCGAGAGAAGCGCACTGAGCGAGTGTTTCGCCACTCGAGTTCATTAAAAAAGTAATACGCAAATGTTAGTCGGCAGTCTATAATTTAAGGGACGCTGCGTTCTTCGAGCCGAAATAAGCATTTGAATGGCTTTTGGAAACGAAACGCTCGCGAAGAGAATAGGCTCGCGAACGGCAGCTGCCTAATTAATTCGTTTATAATTATTACTAATTTCAAGTACGAACCAAATTATGTTGCTGCTTCCTTTGTCATTAGATTTGCGAACTTTTGTTTCGCGTCGAAATTGTTATTGAAAACCGAATCGACGAGCAGTTTCGCGGGAGAAAGCGAGAGCAGAGCGAATGTCATTTTTCTCTCGCTGTCGTCGCGCAGCAAAACACACACACGACACGAATGAGAAGAGTGGTACAATGAGCGAGAAGGCGAGCAGCGACAGACAGAGAGCTGAGTTACGTAATTAATTGTACGCCGAAATGCGGCCCGTTTTTCGCATGATCCTCAACAATTTGAGGCGAGGTTTGAGCACAGTTTTAATGACTCGAAGCAAAGCGAAGCTCGGCGAGTGAGACAGAGATGCAAGTGAGGCTAATGATAATGGATTCGCGTTTTTACGAGCATACCTCGCACAATCGCTGCTCAAAGCTGCGAGGCCGAAAATCGCTCTTCTCGCTACTTCTGCGAATGGACTTTGCTCTCGCTCTGCAGAACTCGCTCGATTTGTGATTTACGAGTTATTAACGCGAGTTACGTTTCAAACTCGAAACTTTGCTTGCCACAACACGTTCAGTTTTTTTCGGCGATAAAATTGAAATCAAAAGCCATAAACGCAGTCACTCGTTTCCACCTCCTTCACCTCAATCCACTTTGATGCGTGCGTAATTATGTAATTAATGGTCGAAACATGTCTCGTTCGCAATAAACATTTCGCTCGTCAAAATTTCAATACTTCGCCCGTGTGCGCTGATTGCAATGCACAAACTTCTTGTCCATTCTTTTCGCGTTCGAGAGCTTCGGCTATAAATCGGTGAACGCGAAATAAAATTCTGCTTCTCGGGTGACCGCCGTTCGCTCATCTTTTCGTTCGCATTATAACTCAATAAAACACGAGTCGAAAAAGCGAAACGAAAATCAGATTTGGTTCACGCTTGGCGATCGCTGCCGTTTAGTTCGGGTAATGAACTGTCCTCTCCACAACACGTACGCTCGGCGCGTGACTGCAATACGCTTTTTGACACCTCTATAGGAAAATTTTTTAATGTGTGCACGAAAGTGAGCGAATTTAATGGGACCGCAGAGCATCGAGCGACAAGTGCGGGAGAGACGAGAAAAAATCGATAAGCAGCAACATTTTTCGCTCGACGTGTGCAAAAAGCTTTTTATAAACTCGGTCGAGCTTCGATTGTTCGCTCGCACTTCGCATCGCCACTTTCGCAAGCGTCGGGATTAGAAGTGACGAAAACAGCTCCTAAACACTTGCTTCGAATTGCTGCGCTCAGGGCATAGGCATCACCGAGTGACTGCAACAACCAATTTGATGGTCGTAATTTGCGTTGTGGATGCGAGCGGAGTGCAGGCCACAAGCGAAGTGTGCGTTGCTTTCGTGACTTCAACTGCGAGTTCGCGTTTCGTATTTTCGCATTTTGAATGGCGAAATGGTTGCGTTCGGAATGCGAGAAAAGTAATAATAACATAAAACTCTTGACAGCGGAATACGCACGGCATTTGCCAAAAAACGCTCGTGTGCTAAGTTATGAGTGCAGAGAAGCGAAGTTCGCTATTTTAAGCTCAGCGCGCGTACAGAGATTAGTTGAGCTTTCGCTGCTCGTCGTTTCGCAGCTCTTTTCTGAATACAAATTCGAGAGACGAAAAAATCGGTGCTCGAGATGAGCGATATTTTCTGCTCTCAGGCATATCTTCGCAGATGCTATCGGTTTAATGAGCAGCGCTCGGTTCGCTGCGAAGTGTATAGGCAACGAGCCCAGCAAGTGTCGATCATTTCTCGCCGGCAATTAAATTCTCGCACAGCGCCCGAATGTCTGAGCGCGAACAGCGAGTTCACCCTTTCGCTCGGCAGCACACACAAAGCCCAGTGGTGTCAGAGCTGCGAGTGCAGCAACCAATCGATTGTGTTCGCGTTTTTTGCACTCGCTGCTGCCCCTTGTATCGCGTCTCGTGTCTCGAAGCTCTGCTCTCGGCTACACAAGCATGTAAATCGCGAGCTCGGTGAGCGCTGGGGCAGCAGCGCGCTGCCCCCCGAGGGAGCCAAGCGAACGCCGAGTGGCAATGCGAACGGACTGTTATAGTAAGCGAGGTACGACCAATGCATACGTTATGTCGCACTCACTGCGCTCGATTATTTCGGCTGCTCGCATCGGAAACGCGGAGATGCTTTGTGAGACGAGAGCTGCTGCTGGCAGATAAAAGCCGTGTTCTGCAATTTTGTGTCTATACGCGATCACGCGATGAGAGAACTGCTTTCGAGCAAAGTGAAAAGTGAAAGCGCTGCGAACGAACATATTTTAAGCTTAGAGCGAACAGCTCGCCTTGCAGCACATGATTTACTCATTTTTTTCTCTACTCGAGACGAGGTTTGTTTTCATTCTCGCTCTGAGGCAAATCTAAATGAAAGCGAAAATGAAGCTCGCCTCGCACACGCTTCGATTGGTTTGCAATTATAAAGTGAGCCAAGTGAGCGATGGAAGTGGAGTGGAGGAAGAAGACGTGTCTGCGAGACGTGTGATGAGTGCCGGCAGTCGCTTGTGCTGAAGCTTCCGAAGCGAAAGCTGCTCGCGATCACATTTTTATCGATCGCCTCTTCGCTTCGAACGCCTGTGTTTCCAGGCAACCGATCGCACTGTATAGGCGATGCCATTTATAAATTTCGAGCATTTTTCTCATTTCGCCACTCTCGCTTCTCCAACGCTGCGTGCTTTCAATTCGGCGTTTATTTATTCCTCTTCCTAATCTCGCACATCGCCTGCCACTGTTTGCACACTTCTCACTCGATCGCAACTCTGCAACTCTTCTCGCAAACAACCGCAACGATCCAATTTTTTCATTCGCATCAAAACAATTACGCGATTTGCTTTGCGTTTACAGCGAACGCCGAGAAGAGGCAAATTTACGAATGGATGAGAATGAGCGAAACGCAGCGAGCAGCGAGCAGAGAGCAGCAGAAAAAGTAGAAATGGTTAGCGAAATTTGAAAGTTACAAAAAGCAGAACGCACGTAATTACACATTGTCTCCATTTGTAAATGCAGTTGAACACAAGAAATATCTGCTCTAGAGGCAGCACAAATTGACGAGCTCCAGTGCTCCACTCTTTGTCTGTCTGCCTGTGTGTGTGTGTAATCTTTTATAGATGTTTTCGAGGGAGAATGGAAGAGAACGAATGCAAACAAATAAAGCGAAGGGAGCAGAGCGGAGAGAGCAGACGAGAGAGCCTTACGGCGTAACGTGATTAGGGAGCGAATTGAACGTAAAGTGCAGTAATTTAAGGGTGCGGTTGCCAGTGCTGGCCTAACAAGCATCGTATGCTACCCTCTTTTGCACGTTCAAAACACACTGCGACGCACATGAACGCGAGCGGTTGTGCGGCGAAACGACGAGAGAGAAAGAGAGAATGGGTGAGATCGCGGCGCGAGAGTGAGCGGGAGAGGGGGAAAGCCAAGTGCTCTGTTTGCCTATAAAACTTAACTCTGGTCGAAACAAAATGGGGCGCACGGCGAAGTGAGGCAGCAAGCGAGCGAAGTGCATTCGCAGCGATCGAATCGAGCCCGTAAGCGGCAACATTTGTAAAGGATTACGATCACAATAACTCGCTCTTCATAACTTTCTTTTCATATTTGTCACTTTTTCGTCAAACAGCTGCTGTCGCGTTCGCTCGAAATTCAATTTCGCCGCTCGCAATAGCTCAATATTGCGTTTTCGCTGCTTCTTTGTTTATCGCTTCGAATAAATGAGCGAGACAAAACTAATGAATGCGTCGCTTTATTGAGAACACTTTGCGTGATCAAACGGCAGCTTCTATGACACTTATTGTGAGATGAGGATGAGAGCAGAGCAGTGAAAAGATGTGAAGGCGAACTGAGTAAAACAAGAGTTGAGCTGCAAAAAAGCGTTTGAATGTCGAAGCGGGATGAATGCGGCGCATTGTGAAAACGTTGTAAATTATTTACGAGAAATAAACTCGGAAAATGTCAAACACCCGCTTTAAAAAAGTAAATTAATGTGCGCCGTTTATACGTGAGAACGAGAAAGCGCCATACTTATGCGAACAACTCCCCTGATTGCAATCGAAGATATGTAACTACTCTATAGCAGTTAACTGCATTCGAAGCACTTCTTGCGTTCGCAACGCTCAGCAAACTTCACATTTATTATTCTGTATATTAAATATGCTTTTCAGAAATTAATAAAATAAATCTCGAGTTTTGATTTATCGCTATCGCGCTCGATGCGTGCGGCTTGCCTCGCCGCGTTCATCGTCCACGCCACGTCCTACCTGCATCACTCACTGATGAAATTGACTCGCAGCGTCGCTGCACCGCTTCAACACTGTTTCATCACACTCTCGTTTCCAATTTGATCAACTCTGCTCTTCTCGCGACACTTGACCGGTTTGCGATCTGTCTGATATGTCGCCGGCTGATCTCGCTTTCGAAATTCTATAGAAGCGCATCGTCTTCGAAAGCAAACTTAGCACTCGATCTATTTTTGAAAGATGTTCAATTCAAATGACAAGCATCGCAAGTTTTGAAACAGCTTGAATTGCGAAAGAGAAAACAGTTTGGCATTCGATTACACAACAAATGAGTTCGCTTTCAAATATGGAATGCAAACAATTGCGATATGGCAAAACAGCGTTCAATCGGCGAGTTTTTTGCCCGTGAATCAACGTTTTCTTCCAGAAAAAGTTTCTTTGCTCAGTGCATTGAGCTGAGGAGATGGAGAGCAGATCAAGTTTATAGTAATTTTGCTTTACGGCCGCACTTGTATGCATCCGAGTGGACGCATAAAAAGCGAAGATGAAATGAAAATGCTTATTTAATGGCTTTAATGGTATGAAACTCATTTTCATCCGTCGTTCAATTGCTTCTCTAATGATAATAGCGTTATGCCGAACGAGAAGCGCTGCTCGTATCAAAGTGGCTTAAGCGAGTCTCTTTCATTTCAATGCAGAGACCAAATTAAAATGCAACGAGAGAGAAGCCATCGCAATGATTATGACGACGAAAGCTTTATTTGAAAATGCAAAACATAAGCTCGCACAGCGCTGTGTGGTGAGCGATGCCCGGAATTTCGAAAGCACTCTGCTCGCGAGTTTTGCAATCCACAGAAATCTGTTTTCCTGTCTCACACTGACCCTTTAGCGGCTCAAGCAATGCGGGCCATAATTCATCTTTTCACTCGCTTTCACATATCTACTCGCGGCCGATCTCAAGCCGTCGCTGTGTGTGTGTGTGTTCATGCTGATGATCGCGTTAATGTCCTATATTATGGCAAAAGGAGATAAAGACCTGCCGATAAATGTGCTCCATCAATATTCGCAGCTCACGAAACATTCCGCACAAAGCAGAGCGGTGAGAATTTCCGTTTCCTGGAGCTTAAAACTGATTTGTCTCCATGTGCTCAAAACTTCATTCAAAACTTCTCGCTGCTTTTCAATTCTTGAAGAAAACTTAGCCAACTTTGCACTTAATCAGAGTTTGTGATTTCGAAGCACTTCGTCCTATACTCAAAATTTGAGCTTCTTAACTTGTGCTCAAGCTTTAAATTGAAACTCGTCGAGATTCTCGTTCAATTTGCATGCTGCTATCGTTGAACATTAGAATCGGAAACAAAGCGTGAGAGCGAGAAACAAAACTCAAAAGCAAGTTCGGCATCGATTTAGTGAGCGAGGCATTTCGGCGCGATTACATTCTTAATGATCACAAATCGATGGATGTGCATTAAGTTGTTTTATCTGTGTGTGTATTTAATGGCGATTACTTATAGCGAAATTGAGGAAACAGTTTTCGCTCGCATTGTGCGAAGCAGTTATAACGGTAATCCTTTAAACCGAAGCTATTGATTTTCTGTAAGCCAATAATCGTATAATATTTACTGCTCGCAGAGGAAGTGAAAGACTTTGCTCGCCACGCAACCACTGCTGCTGCTGCAATAAACTGCATTTTGGAAGAAATGCAAAGCTAAGCGATATTAGTGTTTGATTAGAGCTTAACTCTTCTCAGCCGAATGCATTTTTCGTGCGAAACTGTAATCGATGCGCTCAGCAATCGCTTAGCGAGTGAATGCAAAGTGGATTTCGCCATCGATTTTCGGACCGCTTCTCGGTTCTTGTGTGTTGCTTGTTTATTGATCAACTTCAGCTTTCATCTCGCATTCATTCGAACAAATGATAATTAATTGAAACGACAAACGTAAACAAGTGCTGCGCGTCGGTCGCTCGACTAAGCGGTCCGAAAAGCATTATGCAGCTCGTCGATCGAGCTGACAACCACTTGTGCAGGTGTATTGTGCGCTGCAAATGCGCTCGCTTCTTTGTCTAGCGAAAACAACGAAAACGCGGAAACTTTTTAGTGTGCGCGTAAAAATAAATTTCGAAGCGGTTGTTCGCTTCTTGGCAGAGCCACACACGCGAGAAGTGAACAGAGTACAGCACCGTTCGTCGATAGCTGCTGCTAGCCTTCAGCGCTGTGTCCCTCGCTCTCGGCACGACTTTCAGGGGCCAACGATATGAAAATAAGCGAGCGATTATTGGCAGACCTCCCAACTCGATGTACCTGCCGCATCACTTCGAACGTGTGCGCGCCGTCATTTCGTTGGCCACAACTGCGACCGCGACAACACATGCAATTGCGAGTGGAAGCTTATGGCGGTCGGGCGGCCGCGGCGAGCGCTTTCGAGCAATTAGCTGGATGAAAGAGGTGAAAAACTTGCGAGCGCACTCAATCACATGAATATGGAGGCGACGCGCACACACTCGCAACTTGAGTCGATCGCAGCAAATTGCAAATTGAAACATTAAGCACAGTTAGCTGCGAGAGAAGAAGCGCGGTTCGCGATGAATGGCAGACAGGAGTGAGTGAAGGAGAAGCGCGGTTCACTCGACTGCATTCGTTGAATTAATTGCATAGAAAGCGGTTATTAAATGCGAAGGCCGTTGACGTCGCGTATCAATGGCAGCGGATTGAAAAACACGAAATGCCTATACAGCCATTATTCTGCTCGCCTCCACTTTCCACTCTCGCTCTCGCCGCTCTCCCTCGTGCTCCCTCGCCGCTCGCACTGCTCCCGCGTGCTCTCTCGCGAGCATCAGTC
This sequence comes from Dinothrombium tinctorium, assembly GCA_003675995.1. Taxonomy (NCBI): domain Eukaryota; kingdom Metazoa; phylum Arthropoda; class Arachnida; order Trombidiformes; family Trombidiidae; genus Dinothrombium; species Dinothrombium tinctorium. The sequence goes on from NCKU01000179.1 coordinate 29,057, forward strand.
AACGAACGAATGCGATGTTTTGGAATGGAGAGAAGAGAGCGCACAATAAAATCGCTTGTTTGCGATCTGCGACTCGGCGAAAAAACAGACGAAACAAACTGCTTTTGTTCGTCCGATTTAATCGATTCCTCTATCTTATGTACACACACAGCGCTCGCATTCTGCTTGCGAAGTGCTTTGAAACGTTAGACGCGCTCTAACTTTCCAATTCACAACACTTCATTCGCGCGTTTTTACTCCTTTCCCGCTTCACTCGCCTCCAACATCGCGGAGACGACACAGCGGCCTCCGAAGCAATTGCTGCAATCCGTTCGCCGCTTTACGTGCCACTGCCTCGATCTGCTTGCGAGTCGCGCCGAGATGTGTAACAGTCAATTGAGCAAAGACAAAATGCACAATTTTCAACCACTTACACAATTTACCATTTGATTTATGTCGATTGCCGCTGTTATCTGTTTTCCGAAAAAGCTGAACCTGTCTGCGCAGAAATGCATGTAAAATGCAAATGCGACCGACGCTTCAAGTGTTCGCTTCAAAATTTAAATTCATTCGAATATTAAGTAGCTGCTGCTGTTGGAAAAGTTTTGTCTGCCGCTGCTGCTGCGTGTGTTCAACTATTTTCGGCAGACGCACGAATTTTGAATCGAAAAAAGCTTGTCGCGATCGGAATTAGCAGCGCAAAAGTGTACATGGCGGAGATAAACTCGCGTCGAGCAGATTAATTAGCGTAGTTCGACAATAAAAGTGATTTTGCTGCGCTGCTTTCAACCGACAAAACACTCGGTCAATTTTATAAATCACTGTTGACGCTAATTACTGTCATCAAATGATGTGCGCCCCACAAGCCTCGGCAATAGTTTCGCCGGCGGGCGAACGGAGTGCGAGAAGCAGCGCGCGTCTATAATAATGAAAATTTAAAGCGAAAAGAGCGTAAAATAAATATTGAAAAACGCAAGTGCCGAAAACGAGAGCGAAACTAGAGTTGATCTGAACATTGGTTCGCTGGCGACGCTGAAACGCGAAACCATTTGTACGTTCTGTGTGTCTGGCTTTGCTTTCGCTCGCATCTTCGCAGCGTTTGCCAAACTGCTTCTTCGTGATGCGTCTATTTGCTGCATTATATTTCAGCAGATTAATGCGAGCGATAAAACTTCAATTATGATCATTGTTTTCAAACACTGCAATCTGTTCTCTTGCACTCGAGACCGATTTCGGTGATTAACGTAATGCTTGACGAGAACTCGACAAAGTCGCCGCGAATAAGTTCGAGCTGAAGCGAAGCGGAGCTTGTGCGCGCTTCGCATCATTATTACTCCGCTATTCTCGTCGCATAAAATCAACGACTAATTTAATGAAGCCAAGTTTTTTGCTGCAAATGACAGCGAAACAAAAAATCGATATCCGCGCACAACAGCTAAGCAGTAATCCTTGTCTATCGCTCGTCTGAACGCATCGAGCACAGCACTCGCGACTTTGCGCCGCTCTCGACGATGTCTTTTTGTTTTGAAAATGCAATTTAAGAATTGCTAAATTCGATGGAAGCACACTTTCGCGGCTTCAAACCGAGTGCGATTAGCGAGCGACTGCCAGCTTCCTCACTCTATTAAAACGCAATGAGCAGCAGCGAGCAGCGATATTCCGAATCAACATCGAATGGATCGCGGAAGCAGCAGCGAAAAAAATGTTTTCGCACTTGATTTGTTTGCGGTGTATGCTCGCTGACACTGAGTGCACTCGTCGTTGAAAGTAGATTACTGACCGAAAAGTAAACGCTCGCTTTCGCATTCACAGCCTCCGAGAATTTAAATTTTCGTCAGGTTCGAGCGAAATGCTGAACAGCGGCTTCGAGCGCTTCCAAACATTTGTAAGGAAAGCGAACGTTTGCAAATGACACTCGAAATTGATGCGTTCTTCGCTGCGAAAACCTCAATGGACTGTAAATTAGTGTTTCACTATTTCGCTCGTAAACCGCTTCCACTTTATTGATTGATTGATCCGTTTTTTGGGCGCACAAAAAGAAGAATGAAAACGAGAATTTCGCTTTTAAATGCATCGTCGAACGTAATACGAGAAGAGATGCGTTAAATCGCTCGAGAAGCGGCTCCTCCGCGGTTTGTGCATATTTAACATCGCTCTGCACTCGGGTTCAATGCAAATAACCATATGTTTGTAATTAAGCGGCGGCCGCGCTCCGAACGCTGCGATTCGACGAAATTTGTGGTCAAAGCCGAATCGGTGTGAAATTGAGAGCGTGTTGCGGCTTCGCGCTAATTCGAAGCGCAGCACCAACGCAAAGTTAGTTGCTCGTTGCATTACGCACTAAATAACTTCAATTACAATCGCTGCTTTCTGCGCACAAAAACACGAAGAACGCAAAGCAAATAAAACGAAAACGCCGGCCGAACGCAGTGTGCCAAATTTTAGGTAAACGTTCGCTTTAGAACTCGAACGCAACGCATTCGCGCAAAACTTTGTTTTTGCTTCTTCTTTGCTGAAAAAAGTTTCTATACTTTAGCTCGGCGCTCGAAAGCGCGTAAATGTGTGTAAAACAAAAATTTATTTATACAAGTTCGTTATTCGCGTTATGTGTGCTTTGCTAAATGCGAAAGAAGCAAAACAAAAACTTTGCGAAAAACATTTTCTCGCCGTACGAATGGAATAAAGCTGAACGCTACGCTGAATGAAAATAAGTTGCGGCGAAATTGAATGCGAGCGAAATACAATGAGAAAGTCACATTGCGAACAGTCGGCAGCGAAAAAACTTTTTTGTTGCGCAAAGCGAAAACTGTAATAAGGCCAAATCAAGGTTTACGAACTTTGCGAATTGTGTGATTTGTAAAACGCGGAAAAGTGAAATGCGAGTGTAAAAAGCGAAAGGCAAAAACGGTCGCAAATTCGATTACATAATTACAGCTTTGTGCGTATAGCTTTGCGATCACACCTTACCGCGGCCCGAATTCGCCGCGATCGCTGCGCGCCGAGACTCAAATGATTGTAATTACGAAAATTCGCTCGACTCAATGACAGCAGTTAATCAATAATCGAGTGGCAGCAAAAACGCTTTTTAATCGCTTTCTGAATGCTAAGTGTCACAATTATTGGTAACAAGCAGTTGCTTTACTGATTAAACGAACCATTTGCTTAATTAATTGTTTGAAAACATGCATTCGCTTAAACATGGCTGCAATTAACGTTTCGCTCCTTCGAAATCGCTGCTAATTAAATCGCATGAGCTTTCGCGATTTGAAAAGCTCGCTGCGAACATGAACAACTGCATTTCGACGAAGTGTGAATGTGAATGCAAACATTTATCACTTGGTAGCCGAAAATAAGCTTCATTCACACATAACTTTGTTCATCTCTCATAAGCTCGCGTATTGTTCATCGCATTTACGCATTTTCACCTCCGCAAGCACCAACACGCAATGAGTTTGTTGTTATTTCCACAATTACAGGATGTAATTAATGAGTTCCATTTACTTTTTTCAGCGCTGTTTCATAAGTTGCATAAACACAGCTCAACTCAAAAACTGTGCAGCACACGCAATTACACTTTTCGCTTCTCTCGCTACTCGTGAACGCGGCTACTGTGTGTCCAATGAAAGCGCGAAGAGAAGCTCGCCACCCGTCCAAATTGAAGTCTGGGCGAAGAAGAACGCGGAGAGCGCAATAAAATGAAGTGATTGATTTTCTAAATAACACACACATTGCTCTCGAGAGAGCGTTTCGGCCAGATACACACACACACATACAAAGTATATACACGCGCGCGTGAACCTTATAATTTTCGCTCACAACTTGCAATCTTCTTGCAAGTCATCACAAGTATTCGCAATTGTCAAAACTCAATGTGCACACTGCTACTTGGAAAATAGGAAAAAACGCTTTTCGTGACTGCCTCTTCTAGCGTGACGACGTTGATATTTTTTGCAGCTTCGCTTCTCTTTTCTCGAATGAGTTTTCAATTTGATTTTGATATAAATCGAATTCAACGCGAATTGTATTACATTACGCGAGCAGCGAGAATATTTATAAGCTACGCGTTTTGTGCGTCTCGCCGAGCGACAAATCGATGAGCGCGGGCATTTTGTACTCGCGAACAGGCGAAATGCTCGCACTTATTTATACATAACAAGCTAGAACCCGAAATAGAAGTATATTGGGCAATATTTTCGAGCGTCGAGCGCAGTAATAAAATTTAAACCCAGCGCAGCCTGCTTTCGGCAGAAGTAGCATAAATCTTTGTGAAAGAAGCGAAGCAAGAATCAAACGCGTGTGCAATTTGTACTAATTTCCACCACAATCGAGTTCGGCTTCTATTGTAGACACACGCAGCACAACAGTTGATCGATACGCGAGAAGCGGACGCTCTTTTCTTTGTTTTTTACGCGCACTCCATTTCCGTGTTATTTTGTTCAATTGTCAATACTCAGTCTTTCCTTCACTCGTTCAATGCCCGCAAACATTTTGTTTGCTTAAATAATCTTTGTGTTTGTATCTCGCTAGCGAGCGTCGTCGATATGTAATTCAAATTAATGAATAAATTAAAACTGAACACGAATTCAAATTTAAATAATGTTTTGATTTATTTATTTTACAGTAAATCATAATTTATATTCATGATAATTACATCAGTGAAGCTTCAAGAAGAAAGAGAGGAGAGACGAGGAAAGGAAAAATTAAAATTTCAACTAAGCTTAACATCAAAAATTGTATAAAACGCAGTTTCGTAATGATTCTCAACCACACTCGATGTAAAATGATTATTTAAAATTCATAAATTTAATCAAATTCGTTTTGATATTTGCAATTGTAGAAGTTCAAATTTAAAATAGAATATAAAAATATTTTTCAAACATTAACGTTAAATTATTTCGCTTATTCGCTCTCACGCGTTTTAAGCGTAAACCAGAGCTTTTAAGATTTCAGCTAGCATTTGTAGAAGTTAATGTAAAAATAAAGTTCACAGTATCTTCATTAGAAAAAAAAAAAATTCGGGCGATATTTTGCTTATATGCAGACACAATATCTTTAAATGTTCTTACATCGACAGTGCGGAAGCGATAATGTTTTTGCATTTACTTTTCAACTTATTTTCGCTCGAAGATTTCGATTTATTTATTTTTTAGGGCGAAAATAACTCGAAACGCAGAATACACAAGCTTAGAATGTAAATTGTTTGTGGATTACTTTTTGTGTTCGAAGCGATCGCATCGTTTTATTTTTTTTGTGATTGTGGTGGTACTAATGAGAAACTCAACGAGTAAATTAAGTTTTTTGAATCACGCACTTTCTAGAAAATTAAAAAAAAAATGTGAAAAATTCTTAAGATTTGCGAGTTAAAATCATTTGAAAAGCACTTGAAAGATTTTTTTTATTGTTACTGCTGCTTGGTTATAATCTGTGTCACACTTTTCAACAGAGTGAGTAAAAGCTGAAAATGTGTTTCAAGAAATTAAGATCATCTTTACACATTTTAAGCTTTGCTCTGACCATGCAGTTTGTGTTTGTTTATTCTTATTTTCGAAGTAATCAATTTATTTTTTTTTTCACTGTAAAATTATTTTTCACCATGCAGATCATTGGTTCGATGAAAAAGTTTGTCTTTAACCAGATCGCTTTCGCAATTTAAAACGAACTTAAACACTTTTATATGTCAGGTTAGATATTGAATCGCTAGAATTGCTTACTCAAAACCTAGCTTATCATAATTCTCATTTTTTTTTTACATTGGCAAACGAACAAAAAATTTTATTTTCATAAAAATTTATTTTTCAAAATATTGACATACTAAATAAATGAGTTTTTCGATGCTCTTGTTTTAAATTTTAATTTAAAATACACGCCAATTGCTTTCGTTAATAACAGCGATGACACTTTTAATTATCCGAAATAATTTTAAATATGAAATTAAGCAAATTTGTTGACATTGTTTAATGAGTTCAGAGCTTGTTAAACGGCAAAAATTAATGCGAGTATTTAAAAAAGTAAATATTGGTTTAAAACAATCCTTGGCTCATAATCGTCAAGTATTGCAATGTCCCCAATATGAATTAACATTGCATTCGAGTAAAAAGCAGCTCATACAATTCAAATTCATTCTGCCAAGTTCGTTTTTTTTCACAATTTTGCTCAATATTGTGATTGACAATTTCAAAATTGTGGAAAATGAGTTTTTAAAGCGATTAATTCGAAACGTTTTTTGATATCAAGTAAGCATCATTGAGAAATTTTGTTGCTCGGTGAACCGAGCTTCCGTGTTCGGCCATTTCAACGTTTGATCCGATTCTGGAAACTCTCTTTTTTGAAATCATTTTAGCAAACTTAATCAAAGTAAATGATATAATTAAACTTCAAAGAACTAAAAATTGAAACAGTTTCTGCGGTTTTTAGCTGTCTTTCCATTTCGCGATCAGAATTCGATATGCCAATTCAATTCGCGTTTTTTACATTTTGAGTGATACGAACATTCGACATTTTTGTTGCTGTTTTTTTGTGAAAAGCTTGATATGGCTTATCAAAAAAATAATAAAACAGCAAAAAATAGCTCGTCCGGGTATTGATAAGGTCAGCCAAAAACGGACAACTTTTTTGTCATTTTTTTTTCGCGCTTATTTCAGCAACAACAACTATAAGTTCGATAACAATTTTTAACTTTAGGTCCAAAATATTGAAAAATGAATATATTCACTTTATTCTTTGTAACAATATTTTAAATCGTTCGTTTTTATAATTCACATTGTGTATTAAAATATTAAACATAAAATCTGTATAACTACATTAAGGTACAAAAAAAGTTGATTTGCTATTTGCGTTTGCTTATTTTCTCGCGTTTTTACTCAAATCAAACTGTTTGAATATATGTAAACGTTTTGTATTGTCAATAACACTGTTTAATTATAAAAATTTAGATCGATAAAGTTAAAAAATTTTTATCTCTGAAAATGTTCACTTCACTTTTTCAACATAATAATAAGTAGTTGCCTAGTGACATTAAGCGATTTTCGAATGCAAAATAAAGCAAAGATTTTTGAAAAATGAATTTTTGAAGAAAGCAAAGAAGTCTAATGCGAGACCAAATCGATACAACTTTCTACCTTATGATCATTTTTTAAAATTTCTCTTTTTATTCTACTTTACGAGGTTCAGCTTTCATTGAATTTTCCTTTTTTTTTTACTAATTAATAAAAGAGCTAAAAAATTGAAAATTTGCATATTTAAGTGGCTCTTTTCCAAGAAGAACGTTTTTAATTTAATGTTTCCAAATTGAAACTTTTCTTATTCACTATAATTTCGTTTAATATACTGACTATATGATTTAGTGGTTTTATTTTTTATTTTGTTGAAAATTTATGAGGCAAGGTAAGTAAGTAAATTTTTGCTTTTTAAAAATTTGAATATAAATGGAGATCAAGGAGTAAAAAGTTATCGAAAGTTGTTGAAAGTTCAGAGAAAGTTCTTCAATTTACGAGTGCTTTCGGGTTCGAATTCATAGTGTTGCACTTTTTTTCATCTACTGTATATTTTGATGAATGAAATACAAAGCGCTGAGCGAAAAAAGTTTTGCTAAACCGTCGCAGCCAATAATGCGTCGTTGGTATGTTTGAAGAGCGTTTACACTGCTCTTCATCGCAAGTCTAGCGGCAAAATTGCGTCTGCTTTTAGCTCATAGAATTGTAACGCTTTTCAATATTTATGTTCAAAATCAGTGATAAATTAAGAAACGTTGAAAACATTTTTGATGCAAAAGCTGTGGCGAATTTTCGCAGAAACAACAGCAGAGGCGTTTTGCCCCTTCACTTTTCTGTTTTCAGGCGATGTTCATATTACTGCACTTGTTACTATAAGTTTTTCATTCTTGCGTTGCGCTCGGATGTTTGAAATCTGAGATTAACGCCTTAAAACAATTAAAAAGTTGTGCCCGCAATCAACGATCCAAAGTTCAAGCTGAAAAATAAACAACTTCGCTTAAAGCGCTTTTCAAGCTGTTTAATGTTCTATGTGAAGTCGCTGCTTTAGAAAAAATCGTCCGCTCGCAGTTAATGCATTTAACACGTTCCGGAAAGTATCGAAACGCGTTACAAGCTCAAGCGATTAGATTAAGTTAATGATCACGCTGAAATATCGAAAATTTTGGAAGCAGTGAATCGATTTGCGATCGAGTCATGTTTCAATTTTGCATTTTCATAGCGGAATACACACTTCCTTGCGATATGGAAAATTTTTTTCTGACTTTTTTGCAATTATTTCGACTCAAAACGGATACCATACAAACGCGGCGTCAAAAACGCGTACAAAACTTTAGTGGAGCGAACACGAAGTGGTTTAATGCAGTTGTACTTTTCTGCGAAAAGGCACAAAAAATTTCGAGATAAACACAAAAAATAACGACCACCACTTGTGTCGACATTGAAAAGTTTTTCCATTGAATTGCGCTGAAATTGCGATATGCGTCGTTCAGTGAAGCAAAATTGATTTATAAACGCGCAAAAAGCTTGTTTATTGATCAAGAAAGCCGCAATTTCAAGCTTTTCGAAATTCGAAAGGCAGCTACTCTTCCATCTCACCACAACGATGCATTTCACTGAATCTCGCTCTTGCTCAATACTTAAACTAGAGAGATAATTTATAAATTTGTTCGTTTGTTTTTTAATGTTTCAGCTAAAAACACTCGACGTAATTGTCTCACCTCTTTGACTAGAAAAAAATATCTGAAAAATTCGATGCATTTCACAGATAAATCAAATTGTGTTTTGAAAAATTGTTTGAACGAATTTTTCGCTTTTAAATCGCTGTTAGCGTGAAAACATTTCTGAAACGCTTTTCAAAAAATGAATTTTTGCACATTTATTTTGTACTTGATGAGCAATTTTTAAACTTATATTTGTGCACAAAACATTTTATCATTAAGTTCAAGTTTTGATCACTCACACTACACTAAAAAAAAAACATTCAAAATGTTTGTTAGTTTTATCAAATAACTTTTATAATGTGCTGAGCTTTGTTAAATTCCATTTTAATAACAAAATTAAACATTTAACATTGAAGTTTGTTCTTATTATGAGCGTTAAATTTTGCAAAAAATTAAATGCGACATAAAAATTTTAAACAGCTTGCTTCGAAGTTGTTTTCTCTAGTAAAGATGTGTGTAGGTCTAACAAATGGTCAGCAACCTCATTCTTTAACTATCATACATCGAGAGCAGCAGCGATTACAATATTTGCAAGTGATCGTTTGCAATCTAAATAATTTTTTGTTGAAGGCGAAATCTTCAAACAAACAATTGAATGGCTTTTCCATGAACATGGTTATCGCGATAAGTTTATTAGTTTAAAATATGCTCTTTTATTATAAATTTCTTCAATTGATAGATTAATTGCTTTGTTCGTGCGATCACTTGTTTTGCTCATAAAAAGTTGTTTAGATTGAAAATCAATATTAAGTTAAAGTTCCGCTCATTATTTTGAATTTCGCGTAATTACATTTATTTTTCACAATTTTTTTGAATTTCAATTAGAAATATGAAAAATTTTGTGCTCAAACACTATAAATCAGCTTTAATAAACTGCTCATGAATGTAAATCGCTTTATTTTCGCTGTTCTTATAGATATTATTGTGTCGGTGCAATTGAGCGAGAACGAACTTTGCAGCAGTTTTAAATGCAGAATTCATAAAAAGTTTATTCACTTTTTGTTCAAAATGAAGCTTTTATCTCACAATCTCATTGTTATTTTTTACCCCGTTCATCCGTCATCCGTCATTTCCGCGTTTGCATCATTAGATAAGATCGTTTGACGCACAGCAACAAGATCGAATCGACATTTTTCACGACAACCAAGTGTAAAATTAGACGAATTAGGGTTTTCAAATATTTCGCAAAATCGAATGAGAAAAAGTTTTCGTGAGTGAATGCAATTTGTGAACTGAATTACTTCTCAGAAATTTGGAAAATTTAAAAAAACTTAATTAATTGCTCGAAGTTGCAATTAATTAAATTTTAATGTAAAATGATTTCAACGCTGTTTTTCAATTTTTTATCGATCGAAAAGCTGCATAATTGAAGTGAAATGAGCGAATGTAATTGCGAACGCACCTGTTCGCATTCGAAAAAAAGCGAATTTCGATGCATCGAAACAATGAATACGCGAGGATCAAGCAAATGCAAAGAAATAGCAAATGAAATTATACGAAGTGAGTGCTTTTTTCGGTTCTTTCTTCGCAAAAAGATAAATTGCAGCGCGTCAGAAAGCGTTTTCAGTGCAATCTATAACATAAAAGGAGAAAAAATTGCGGCGAAAACTAATTCATAATACTTTCGAGCACATGTTTTGCATATATTTTGGTTTAATGGTTAAGAAAACAGCGTTTAAGCAAAAGCTGATATGTTATATAGCCTGTAAGTCTGCTTTCTTCACGCTTCGTTCTGTCATTCGGCCGCGAAGAAGAGATGCAGAAAACGCAAGCTGTCATTTCGTGTGTTTTCTTTCTTCACGACAAGCTGTGTGCGTGAATTACGCGCACCTTTGTCGTGATTCTTTATGAAACGTGTGCTTTTTTTTATCGCTCATTCGTTGCGATAAAATCCAATTTACGGCGAAATCAATCGAATAGCGACAAAAAGATCGGTGCGAGTACTTCGCAAGCCGGTTCGCATATTTCGCTATTTTTTCACTCGCAGCGATTGCCATTATCTCGCTTCAAACCGCTTATCTCGTTATTTAAACGAAACCTCATTTCGTTAATTGCATTCAGTTAAGATTAATTAAAAGCTTACTCTTGTTACTCTTTCTATTTCTCTGCGTTTGACGTGTTTCTTATTTCGAACTGACAAAAATTGAAAAGAAAAAATGAATTCGCAAATTTATGTGGCTGCGCTTAATTGAATGCTCAAGTAAACAATTTTTCGCTGCATAAACGTGCGTTCGCTGTGCATTCGTCAAAATGCGGCGCTGCACCTGAAAGCAGCTGAACGTTTTTGGCGATTGCGAAAACAATCAAAAGCAGAAAATAATTTTTGAATACAAAGCGAATGAAAAGATTATATAGCGTTTCACGCAACAGTTCACATAATTTAAGTGAATAGCGGGCACATTTTGCGAGACGCGAAGTAAATCGCGGAATTCGTCCGCCGCGAGAGAAGCCAGCTTCGATCGCGTACGAAGCGTTCTCCTCGCTTTCGGTTACGACTGAAACACAGCAGTGAAAACACGTCTACAAGTTTTCCTTGTTTACTGATGCTTAAATATATATTTAAAAACGTGTCCATCAGAAATACGGTGTCAGTTGAATGCAAGAACATACTGTGACCCTAATACGAGGTACGCACACTTGCAACGAGTAAATCGTGTTTACGGCCAACAAAGTCGTAAAGTTAGCAAACATTTCACGCTGAAACCGTGTTAGACTCAATGCAATAGAGGAAAAGTGTGCGCCGAAAAGATTTTTTTTTGCAAAAAACTGTGTTATGTCTAATTTCACTGAATTTCAAATAATTTATCGCTAATTGTACACATTTTTTATGTGCCGAAATTTTTCATCTTTATGAAGCGTTTCTCTTAAACTAGCGAAAATCAAGACTAAAAACAAATTTCGGCGTAAAATTGGCAGAATTTTGCGCGGAACGAAAAAGTAAACAAACGATTAAAAGCGCGTTCAGCAAATGATATTTTTGGAGTTCGCATTAATTTTTACACATTTGTTTTGCTCGCGCCGAACTTCAACTCACTTTCTTGCAATTTACATCGCTGCGAAAACGCGTTTCGCATTTTTTCTAGCTTTGGTGACAATTAATTTAGCAACTAAATTTAGAAAAGTGTTCATCACACACAGCGTCTTTGTGAAGAGCAGAAAATTCAGCTCTATTCTCGATTAATTTTGGAACGAGGCGTTTGTTTCGCCTTCGAATTCTTTTTGCTCAGAAAGTAAAAAGTTCACGCGATACATTCGCTTTCCTCGATTCCGTTTGACAAACAAGCTACTTTCACGAAAAAAAATCGATTTTTTCAGCTTGGTAAAGTAAACATCACTTTTCGTATGTCATTTGCCATCCTGGGTAATATATTAATAATATTTTCGAAGCATTGAAACTGCAAATAGCTTCTGAAATCATGTTTGCCTAACAAGGATTAATTGCTTTTATCGTAGTTTTGAATCTATTGGAAACACGGAGAAGAGTGGTTTAAAATAGAACCAAGTGACAATTGTGAATATTAATTGATCTAAAAAAGAGTTAAAATGATGTTTGTTTATAGGTAGAAATAATTTGCTTGCAGAATTAGCGTTCTTTGTCTATCGATATTTTCCAAATTCTCTGTTTTTCGATTATTTTCGTTAAAGTGGCGCAACTCGTTTTTTTTGTTCCGAAACGATTGTTTTTTTAGACGCTTAAGATAACGTATCTTGTATCATCTCTACGTTTTTTTGATTATTATTATTATAGACTACAATTCTTGTGCGTACTTAATTCCGAAAATTTGCGACAGAGATGTGCTACTTTGAAAAATGATGCCAAAATTAGCTTTCATTTAGATGCTATTGAGCCATCTTTCTCGATAACTCGTATATTTGATTTTCATCGAATCATTGGAATCAAATTTCTCTATTCGGATGATGAGGAGAGCAAAAATTATGTCTAAATACAGAGTATGTAGGAATTTAGCAATTTAATATCTATAAGAAACATTTTTGGCTTGAGACTTTTCCCAGAATTTTTCACATCGATGTTAAATTTAGGTGTCTGATTACACAGATTTGAGTGTATATTTCATGAATTGCTTATGTTTAACATGAAATTAATGTGATGCTTGATTTGAATCGCCAATCACATGCAATTTAAACATTCTAAAACCAAGTTCATTTTGAAAACATCGCTTCAAAAATTAAGTTAATTACAATCCATCAATAAATCAAATAATTGGAGGTTAAACATCAATAAGACTACTGAGCTGCTTATTTCAACCATTTGCCTGATCAAGTAAGATTTCGTAAGATTTTTTCACATCATATTTTCAACTTTCTTCGAATATTTTTATTTTTACTTGTAAAAGCTGTGAGCCATGCTTCATTAATAAAATTTAGTCGCTTAACTGTTGAGCGTTAGCTTCAATGTTTGTTTTCAAATGAATTTTAAATAAAAACTACGTTCAACATTTGAAGCTGAATTCGATAAATAAAATTAAAAAGTTGTTTAACTTGCAAAAAAAGTGATAAAGAAGTTCTCATTAATTCTTGAACTGCATCTCACGGAATGAACAAGCGAGAAACGAATGTTTTTTCACTAGTGCATAATTTCAATGCGTTTTTGTTTTCGCATTTCCTAAGCTTTGTTAATTTTCATTTTGTAAATAGAGAACTTTTAACGAAAGCACTAAAAAGCAAAAAGTTGGTTGAATTTGAAATCGTATGAATGTGTATAGCTTTGTAAATCTTTTTCAAAATGTTTGATTTTGAAGCGATAAGCATGTAAAGCAAAAGCGTAAAGGGAATTTGGAGATGAAAGGGGCTGTTTGGGTAGCACATTTGGTTTATTAGCTTTTATTCGCAGCAGTAACAATTGCGGTCACATTTGCTCAGTTAAGTTTGATTCAATTTTGTCAAGTAATTTACGACTCTATAGAAATGATGTTTTTAAATGAGACACGCGTTCTGCGAAACGCTGAGAAACGCGCGTATGCCGAACGCGGACGCGTGAAAAGTTTTTTGAAAAGCGACTTTATTTTTAACCCGGATTTAGGTCTCACTTATTTTCAGAGCTTTTCGCCTGTTCGCAATGAAAACAGCGAGAATTTAAATTTAGCCTCGCTTTTGGTTTCGCAAAAAGTCGGTGAAAGTAAGTTCGCATAGCGAGCATAATGGTGTCTAATTTAGAAAAAAGCGAAAACGACATTTGCGCATACGGTACATGTAGAAAGCACACAGTGTTCTCTGTTCATTTAATGTGCAGTTAAATGCAGGTTCGGAGCGCAGAAGAAACGGTGAAGCGAATGTTGAATTATTAATGAATTTGGAGAAGTGAAGGTGAAAAACGCAATTATTGAATTTCGCGCAGTTTGAAAAGCGAGTGAACAGAAGCTTGTCCTCAAATAATAACTCGTCGATTGAGCAATTAAACCAAGATTTACGTTCTTATTTTTTGCTTCAGCCGTTTCGCTTTCAAGCTCTCGCTTCTTCAAACGTTGCGTTCGTGAGCTTAACTCTTGCGCCGGCCGTGTGTTACGATCGCCACGATTTGCCCTCGTTTTACACTTGTGCTCAAAGCTCGCGATTTTCAAATTTGAATTTATATGAGAAAGCGTGACACCACGCCAAAGTTGATATTTCGCAAAGCGAACGCAGCGACTGCGTTGAATACTGATCTAGAGCGATTGTTTCGGCCGCAGTTTGTTCGTTTTGCAACTCAGTTTTTCGAGTGGAGATGCGAGATGCGAGAGAAAGTTGCGCGAAACCGCAGACAAGCAGATAAGCGTGCATTGTGCAGCGCTTCCGTTATTTTTAATTTTTTTCAGCCAATTTATCATTGAATGTCATAAAGCGACGCGAAGTGAAAAAATGTTTCGAAAAGAAAGAGCAGAGTGTGCGACATGTGCATTCGTTAACGTTGCTCAATTGAACGAGCGCGAAGGCTGCGCGCGTAAAAATAAAAACGAAGGCTGAATTCATTTCACATTTGATGACTGCGAGCGATTGTACTTTCAACGTACCGCACACACGTTGCTTGTAAGGAGTAGCTTTTAAACAAACTTTCGCTTTCTCCATAACGACAATGCGCTCGGTGCCCAAACACTGGCACATATCTTAAAATAGCAGCGGCAGCATTCGCTGATCAATAAAACTTCTATCGAATGCATTTGAATGCATCGTTTTCGCATCGTTTCGAAGATTCGAAACGCCGATTGCGGGCGTACACGCTGTGAACGATGTGCTTTTCCGTCTTTCGAAACGTATTTGAAAAAGGGGCGAAATTTGGTTAAAAATAGTGATGAACTAAGCGACGGATTGCGATGAACTTGTAATTTAAATCGCCCCTTCGCACTTTAATCACAGACGAAATCACAGATTGATGAAAAGCTTTTGTTTGACGCTAATTCGCGCTCGACAATGGCGCAAAAATAGCAGCGAGCGCGGTCGAATCAAATTTCTCGCTTCGCGAACGCGATTGCAAAAAAGACGTGTGAGAACAAAAGGCGCTCAGACGATAGCCTATTGAAATTTGACTGCTGTATAGGACAGTAAGTGAATTTATTGAAAAACGATGCACATTTCACAATGTAAATGCGTGTAGAAAAAGTTCCCCTTGTCGTCGAGCGGTTACCTTCGCAAGCAATAAGAACTTCTTTTGAAGTTGGCTTTCGCGAGACAATGGAGTTGCTGCGAGAGCAAAGTTTAGCCGAGCAGCGATCAATGCGAGCATCGTTTTTAGCTCTGTCGTTCGCTAATGATTGATGAATGAAGCTTCGCCTGTACTTAAAGGCAGATCTATTATAGATACATTTTTCGCTTTCACATCTCTCGCTTCCCACAAAAGTCATTTACTGCAATCGAAAGTCGACGACATCACATCGCACACGGACACACACACACACGCGTGCAAAACCCGATGATAGAACTTATTGAAGCGATCGATTCGCTTTTTTTCGCATTACGTTGAAGAGCGACGAGTATTTTAACTCCATTACAATGCAATGCATTCATGCTAAGCTCGCTAAATTGAGATACTTTGCGTCCACTGAATTCCTCACTTCGTAACTCATCGTTTAAACATCGATCATAGTTTTTGAAGCATTTTATTGGACGAAAACTATGCTCCACTTGGCTTCGTTCGTCTCGAACGCAGAAAGCGCACTTGAAAAGTTTTATCACCGATGACGATAAGTGATCGTCGCCGGTGCTGCTGGTCTAGAACCACGCTTTATAGCTTTTTTCTCTCGCTTCCTGTGAAAAACAGAACGAGTGCGAAGGGAGAAGGCGTACTGAGAAGCACGAATTCATTAATCATCGTTGGAAGATGTGTTTTTTGTGTTTTGCACGGGCCAACAGGGGTTAAATGCAGCGAGCGACAATGCATTTAGAGGCGAATATTTTTAGATCAACTTCAAAACGCTATTGTCTCAGCGCTGTTCGCTCTCTTTTCGCCTTCGCTTCGAATTCGATAATTTACTTCGAACGGCACTAATGAAATTAGAAACGCAAACGAAGTGAGCGAAAAAAACTTTTTCGATGCGTAAATCTCTTCGTAATCGGTGCTCAAAACGTTGAACGCATCCGTTGACAAGTAACACGAGAGCGATAAAACAGTGGCGGCACATAAAAAAACACAGAGCGAAATATTTGCCCTTCGTTCGTACTTCAAATTGATATGTCCGTGAAATGCAGTTAAGTGGTAATTATATTTGATTTCTATTTTAGAAAACGTACACAAAGCGACAAAACGATCGCTCGTGGTTTTGAGCGAAATACGGTAAAGCGTTTCTCTTTTGTGCGAGAAAACAATGATTGCGCTTTGCTTTCTTTTTTCAATTCCTTTCGGAATTATTGAGAAGTTTGGCCGAGATTAAATTGCAGCGATTTGCGGTACACGAGTTTTAAGTACGCTACACTTGTGATATATAAGCGCAGCTTTTTTTATGATCGCAATAAAACGAACTTATCGCAGAACAAACGAAACAATCGCTTGTCTCACAGCAGATAAATGATCTTCTCTTCAATCTTTTCCTCGTTTTATTCCGACTGCTTTCTATCGCAATATGATTGCGGCCATTTTCGCTAATAAAAAGGATTAAGATTATTATTTAACGAACGATCGCGTAAATTGTGACCACATCAACGCGTTGAGGCGGTAATTACGACTAATGAACAGAAGGAAGTTTCTAAGTTGCGTATCTTAAAGTAAATCGTAAACGCGAAAATAATTTTAGCTTCGTATAAACAACATCGAAGTAGGCAATTTTGCTTAATTAACTTGTTTTATGGACTTCACACTCATGAACTGTTCGGCGTTTTGAAGCGAATCGAGGTTTTCATAAGAAAAAAGCGAAGCAACTTTTCTATATTTTCTATCATTTGTTTCGCTTAAATCGAACTGTCAAAAGCGAAGAGAGTGGGCCACCATCTATCTCATCTCTCCGCTTCGCACGGAGTTCGCATTCTTCTTGGTTGCATGTTGTTTACGCTATAAATTATTGATTTTAATGCACCGTCTGCCACGTGTGGAAAAGTATTGATCGAGTGCGAGCTATACACACAACGCGCTCTAATACAAAGCGTGCAACACGTACGCTCATTCGCGGACGCACATTACGGCTTTTGACACCAATTAGATTGAACACAATTTTTTCGCGAACGGGTCCTATTCGAACGAGCACATATAGGTAAAGAAGCAGCAGAAACAAAGCGTCGGTAATGTGGATGGGGAAGCAGTTCACCGCTTGTGTTGGTCGTTCGCTGCAGCGATCGCTATTAAAAAATGTGATCTCACGCTTTTCGATTTAAGAGGTTGCGAGCGTTTTTCATTATGCGATTTAAATCTATAACTCACGTTTTTCGCTGTTCTAACTTTTTCTTCTGCTTTTCGCACACAATCGATTACGAATGAGAAAAGAAGTTCTCTTTGCTTCGAAAGTGGCCTTTAATTAATCCAAAACGCGGAGCAAATTTTCAATTGCGAAACGTTACTGGCGATGCTTGGAAGCGATTGCTTTTGAATCGAGAAAAAATGTTTTTTTCGTGAAACAAAACGAATATTTGGGAGAAAAAATGATGATTCGCAATTGAAACACACGCGAAATGAATTTTATCGAAGCGCACAAATTTGAGGACGATTGCGGCGAAAACAGCGTTTATTTGTGCGTTATGTTTGCTAGTGACTCTAGTTTGTGGCGATTGTGATCATTTGCAAATGAGTTTAATCTTGCTTATTTCCTCTCAATCATCATTTCGCACCATGCGTTTGCAAAGTGCTCGGGTGAAGAGGCTTCAGAGGAATGTGTTCGTAATTATGAAAAAAAAAGCGTGGCACACATTTCTCGTGTACTCTAAACAGAAAATTTTTTGGTTTAAAAATTGAATCGAGAATAAAAAAACGAGCTTCATTCAAATGTCATTTTAATGATTTATGAATTGCGAATGTTTTTCTTGCGCGTATCATTGTCGAAATATGGTATGAAGATGTTACATTTAAAAATAAGTTTATATAAAAACGCTGATTGATTGCAGTTTTCTCTTCAAAGAAAACGCATCGCAAACACATTTCGCGAATAGCTGAGGACGTGTTCACAGTTTTTCATCGATTTCACGGGTTATAAGCAGAAGAAGAAGAAGAAGAAGAGACTCGAAGTGTGTTGCAATACAAACGAATCGCAGTGTAGAAAAAGCGATTGAATAATACGCGCAATTTACGCGTGAAAATATTTTTTATTCACGCAAATTGAAACGTAATTAAAAACTTGATTAATAACCCAATTAAAGCCCACCCATTTACACGAGGTTTATCAGCGGAGCGAGAGGCGAACGCACTCACGTCTCTCTCTCTCTCTTTCTCTCTCATCGCTCTCAATTCACTCCTATTCAACGCGGATTCTTTGCGCTTCCCTCTCGTGCAATACACAGCGTTCGGAGACCCGAACAGCCCCTTCCTCCTCTTCACTTTTATTGATCTCTTGTCACAGCTGCAAACGTATCAAAAGAGAGACACTTTTCACGCTGCAAGTTTTACTTTGTAAAAATCGCCTCGTTTTTAAGCGCTGAAAACGGCGACAAAAAAAATGAAAAAGTAAAAATACCAATGGCGAGAATGGCATTGAGAAATGCGGAGAAAGAAGCGAACTTTGCTCCGAAGCTATTGATTCAAATCTGTTGTTCTCGAACGCTGATGCTTTCCGATGTTCAACGCGCTCCAATCTCGTTTTTTTTTAGCGATGCAAATTTAATGAGATCGAAAACTATTTTATAGGTCGGCGCTGATTGTGTTTTCTTATTTAGGCGATTCAAAGCGCTGCTTTTCGCAGCTATAAAATGAAAAGTTGGCATAATTTTTTAAAATCTAACTTCCATTATTAAATATAGCGCTGTGCGAGTGTGAACGGCGATTACACAATAGACACAAGCGTGAAAAATAACGATAAGCGCTTATTTAACGTTAAAAACGATAACAATTTATGTATTATAGAAATATGCGTTTTTATGGATTGTTGTCGAGTGAAATAATAAGTGCGAAAACGTTTTTTATTCGTGTGAAGTGCAGCGTAACTGGAGTCGTAAAAGGCGCACATTATCTGCCTTCGCTTAAACTGAGCTCAATAAGAAACGCAATAAATTCAATGGTAGAATCGCTGAAATCATTATTGGTGCTATTTGATGGCGAAATATTGTGCGACTTTTCTAAGTCATCGCAATTTTGATATTAAAAAAACTTTGCAATCAAATTAGTGCAAAGATGCGAAACTCTTGTGCGAGCAAAGAAATCTCAATCAAGGCGTTTAATTAAATAGAAGCGATCATAGAATATTAAACGCTGGCGAATTAAGTGCAATTTTATTCTAAACAAATGATATTTACATTTTGAAAGCAAAGAGCTTTTGCAGCACTCATAAAAGGCTGAAAGCGATTACTTCACGCATTCGAGCATTTTTCCATTTCAAATACACATTTAAGTTCGCTTCGAGCGAAACGAACACAAGAAAGCTTGCTTCACGTACGCATTATTTATTTGCTCCTCTTTCTCTCTCTTCTTCTTTGCACTTAACCACTTTTGCACACACAACGCATACACAATGCATGAAACTGGCCCGTTTTCGGCGTCAAACTTCGGTCGGCCAATGTAAAGAATCTGTTTGCAATGCGCGGAGCCAATTATGCCACGTTTTCATCCGTTACCAGATCCGTTTTGTTTGCTCTCCTAGTCTTTCCTATGATTCACCTGTAATTGCGCACTGTTTGACTGATACGTAAATACACGTCGAAAGCAAGAATGAATTTTATCTTAAGAGTGTAATTATCTTTCCCCTTTTGAAAAATTTGTGGACCGCTTTTATTCAACGAAGCAATTAGCGATGGCGTACTGTTTTAAAATTACAAAGAAGTTACATTCAACCAATCGTTGATGCATTAAACATTGAATATGCTTAAGGGGTAAAATATTTGTGAACTGGCTCTGCAGCTAATTTACTACTGTATGTGACAATATAAAAGAACATTAATTAAATAGTTTAGCTAAAATCACGGTCTGGAAGCATAATGGGCGCGACTAGAGTCCAAATATATAACGCCACGCATACCCAACTAGAAGCTATTTTAACCCACATCGAGCCTTCATTTTCATTAAAGTCGCCTTTTGCTGCATCGGGTCTATGTACAGAAAAAGAAACGCAATTTTTCAAAAATGAAAAGGCGGTGTAATATTTGATACATACTTATACCAATTGGTGAGTGTCATCATTACGTAAAGCGATGCTAATGCAAACATGAAATGGAAAAATGACCAACTATATGTTACTCCTTCCTCTTCATTATCGATCGCTGCTTGGCGTTCGACATCGGTGCCTCCTCCTTCACCTTCATAAAATAATTCATTAGCCAAAGTTTAGTAAAGGAATCACAAAGGTCTCTTTGAGTGAAACTCAGTCAGCTAAGCAAAAAAGCAATTAAGCAACTAATACCTCCTTCATTGTCAGTAAGCCGAGTCGAAGATCCACCTGAGTTTGACATATAAAGAGCCAATTTCAGATGATATAATAAAAACATAAGTGAAAACTGCGATACTTACCGCTACCAGAATCTTTCATCAGAATTTTCTCTGACATTGTTATACGCCCCACTTGGCTGTTACTTGACGTTCTGAAAGAAGAATACAGCACACAGCCAAACCAAATACCAAGACCAACCAATGATTGTGAATCAAAATTTGTTGAAGTAGTAGAGTGCTGGAAAAGAGTTGGTTTGCAGCTTTTGTTTGCCGTATTGTTAAGAGATGACCAGGTCAAATACATTGTGTAGAGCGTTATCATTGATGCCTGAAGAAGACCAGATCTCGGTTGGGCTATAATCGTAAATAGATTAAACATCGCCCAATTTTCTTAATATGATTGTTTTACCTTCTTGAACTTTGGGAAGTATTGATAAAATCGAAACAATAATACACAGAATCAAATTGATCGATATAAACACTTTCTGAACCGTGCAATCGTGTGCACTTGTATAGTAAATATAAAGAAGGACAACGGCTGTGATGGCCAATGCGTAATTCAATAAGGTGAAGAAGATGAGCCCTGAAATCGATAACTCAAATTAATAAGACAAAATAGTTCGGAAACTTACCGCAATAATACCATTTAGATTCTGTTTCCTCGAATTTTTCAACCCAATTCTCCGCCCAGCTGTGAGCAAAGTCAATAATGAGAATCAATTGAATCAGGATGAAAATGAAGCCACCGATCATTCCGAAGTACATCCACACTGTTAAATAAATTTAATTATTCTTTATGCTACTGGCAAAAAGAAATTACCGCTTCCGAATGTTTGACCTTCTGGTATGAAGAAAGCTCCGATCACAAATAATATTAAAACCAAATACTTGGGGCCCCAAAATCTAATCGAAAAAATTCTTAATTAAGAAAATAAATTCTTTAAAACGATAAACGAACCCATTTTGAATACCACTACGCCCATCTTTCGAAGACTTGACATTGATCATGATTAGTGAAAAGATTATAAAGAACATTGTCTGCGCAAACATGACTCGATAAACGGCAAGATAACCGACCGCATCCTGACATATTTTATCGTAGCCTGTACCATTCTTGCAAAACGGAACGTGTTCAATCGCTTTTGAAATTGTAGGAGACATCATTATCCAAGAAACCAGCGTTGAGACGACTAGCATCAAGGCATACATCACACGGGTTGAGGTCGAACTGTGACACGACGGACAAGCGGCACAGCAAAGAGTGCAGGCCGCTGACGAGCAGCAACATGCCAACTGACATTTTGTTTACAGAAAAAAATCGATTGTCAATTCGAATAAAACGCACTTTAAGTAAATACCTGTCCGACGGTGAAAACGCCTAAAACAGCTCCCATCGCTGAAGCGTTTTTTCACGCCTGGAATCGAAGCGATATTTACAAAAGTGAAAAGGCGAAAACAACGAACGCTCTCTTTGTTTGCAAAGTTATCGTTCGATTGTTTATTACTCGAAATGAAGTCGACTGTCGCAATGAGCCTCGACGGGGGCGCTCTCTAACTACGTCTCGTTCTTATCGATCGTCTCTTCGATGTTTTAGAGTTCAAAAATGGTTCAATAAAAGATGAAAATTTTTGCACTCACCAATGTTTAACGTTTTCATTTTTACGTCGCTCTTATTTTAAGGTTTAGAACTGCAAAGCAAACTGTTAAAGTGATCAGATTGAAAGATATAAAATTGATTACTTTTGACTTTAAAACAATAAGTTGTGGCGACATGAAAGAGTATTTAAAAGACAAAACAAAATCGTTTTCGTGATGTTTGAAGAAGCTATCGACGTCTTTAGGCCAATCTATTGCCAGAACATTAAACGGTTAAAACTCATTGGCGCACTAAATAAAGAAAAAGGAAAAATTTTGACATTTAATCCTGATCATGCTAAATACAACGCCACAATGTTACCATGCTACAATGGTTTATTTCAATCGAACCGTATTTGCTAAAAGCGGAGAGAAATTAAAAGATTTGTTTGTATATTTCTTCTTAAAATAAAAAATTTTTTAGTTCTTACTGTATGGCCGAATCAGGAATCAATCAATTATCCAGCGTGCCTCTTTCGAAATGTCCACTATGTTTTCTTTAATAACTTTTTAAAATGAAGACCTAATAATTCAATATTAAAAATTTATGAAAGTTTAACATACGCGAAGCAATTTGGCACCATTATTTTTAAAAACGAAAGATTCATTGAACTCCAGTTGAATTACCCTAAAAGGCATGCTTTTCCGTAATATTTTGAATATTTTCAAACGAAATATACTTAATCAAGTGGTCAATTGTTATTTTAAGAGCTTTATTAACCTACGTCTTTTAAAATGTAAATAAATTTAAACTTACCATGAAAACAGAAGATCGGCACAGTCAAATCCGCACTCTGGATTATCAAATTAACATAAATCCGTTTCCGATCATCATTTCGGTATAACTTTTATTCAAAAATTAGCTATTTCTTTTTGATATAGGCGCAGGAACAAAATCTGACGAAATATTAGCTAAATCGCTAAATTCCGTTCAAAAGTTTGGTGAGAATGGGTGCTTTAATGTCTAAATACTCAAATGCAGTTTCAATGTTCGTGAAGATAATAAGACTAATTACTTTTTAAAATAAAACGCAAACCAAATGCCGGTCTTTTCCTTTTGAAATGGATGTTTTACCTGTTCTTTTTCATTGGAAATTTTCGAACCGGGTTTTAGGTGGTTTTCATAACCGGTCTCTGCTTGAACTATAACTAAAGCTGCTGAAATGATTTTCAATTTTCTATTTTTATTCGAGTGTTATTGCAACCGATAAATAATTTATTAACAATCCTTTAAAATGCTTATACACTTCTTGTCTCGGTAAATAACCTTTGATATTGTCGCGGAATAAACCACGATCAACATATTTTATCATATCTTTTTCCGATAAAAGGATTTCTATTTCTGTATAAATACGCGGATATTTCCTTAACATATTGACACAAAGTTTTCAGTCCCTAACTAACCCTCATCACCCTCATTATTCCATAGCCTCATTCCACACTCATAACTCCGTTATATTTTTTTCTAAATAAAGTTGATTTTCTTATTCTTGTGTTGTCACTTGGTGCCGGTTTTCTGCTATCTTCGCGACAATGTCTTTTAATTTTTTTTTACAAAGTTAAACAAAAATCATTTAAATTTAATTGTTTACCTAACAAAAAATTAAGATGCTACTGTTTTTCTCGAAATGGGCGCAAAAAAATGAATACCATGTTCTAGAATTCTTTCCACAGTGTTGAGTTTTTAGCCTTTTTTCAAAACGAATATCTAGTTATCTATGTATTCTATTCTACAAGGCCCCCTTACACCAAATTTAATTTAAATGATGCGGCAAATTTTTTTTGTACGAAAGATATCGCATTTTAGCTAACGATTAAATTTGAAACTTGTAAATATGAAATAAACTTTTACTTATATCGATTTCCAGTGCGTTTATAAACTTTTGTGAAATGCAAAAATGTATTTTGTCAAATTGGATAATTAAATGAAAACTTTTTTATATTAAATTAAAAATAAAACAAATAATTAAACTGAAATCGAGTGAAAAGATGGCGCTGAAGTCTAAGACGTGCCCAGCGTCCGAACATTCAGCATTCACGTTTGAATCGATTTTTGCGAAAAAAGTGAATTCACAGTTGTTTCGCGAAGAGAAGAGTGAATCGCTGTTGATTTGAAGAGAAGACAGCACTCATTCGTCTACCGCTCCGTTGTCGGCAGCTGTCGAAAGCGCCATTATTCGTGAAACGAAGTACAGAAAGCACGAGAATCGGTTGCGGAGAGAGACGTCGATTGAAACCGCTTCAAGTGAACTCGAACAATGGCAGAATATTTGGCGTCGATTTTCGGCACCGAAAAAGACAAGTGAGTATCACTATTTCGTACCGCTTTCAATCGCATTTTTTTAAATTCATTTCAGAGTGAACTGTAGTTTCTACTTTAAAATCGGTGCCTGTCGTCACGGCGATCGATGCTCGCGGATTCATAATAAGCCGACTTTCAGTCAGACTATTTTGCTACAAAATCTTTATCAGAATCCACAGAATATAGCGCAATCCGCCGATGGTGTTCACGGTAAGTTTGATTGAAGAGAGGAGCATTCTAATTAAAAGTGTCGTTGAAGCGCCGATTCCTGGTCTGACGATGATGAGCGACGAAGAAGCGCAGGAACACTTCGACAATTTTTTCGAGGACGTTTTCGTTGAGCTAGAAGATAAATATGGCGAAATCGAGGAAATGAATGTGTGCGACAATCTCGGCGACCATTTGGTCGGCAATGTATATGTTAAGGTTTAAAGAATTAACTCTCTCTCCCCTCTTTATATCAATTATCTATTTAGTTTCGAAGAGAAGAAGACGCAGAAAAAGCTGTCAAAGACTTAAACAATCGCTGGTTTGGCGCTCGACCGATTTACGCAGAATTATCGCCTGTGACTGATTTCAGAGAAGCATGTTGTCGACAATATGAAATGGGGTAACATTTTCTGTTATTCTTTCGTCTTATCTAAGAGTTTTTTTTAGAGAGTGCACAAGAAGCGGTTTCTGCAACTTTATGCACCTAAAGCCAATTTCTAGAGAATTGAGGCGCGAACTTTACGGCCGGCGCCGAGCTAGAGGACGGTAAGATGCTTTTCGTCCACTCTTAATCATAAGTCTTTAAACACAAATTTGTTTCAGTTCACGCTCGCGATCTCGAAGTCGGGAACGTCGTCGCAGGACTCGTAGCCAGGAACGCGAGCGCAGCCGAGATCGCGAACGTAGCCGGGATCGTGATCATCGTAAGCGAAAAAGCCGATCTCGAAGTCGAGAACGAAAAACAAGTCGTGACCGAAAATCGCGAAGTCGTGAACGTCGCTCACGAAGTCGGGATCGTGATCGAAAACGTAGCCGTGATATACGACGCAGCAAGAGTAAAGAGCGTAAAATCAGTCCCGATCGCCCGTTATATCAACGAAGTGCTGGATCCGTTGAAAGAGAAGCTTCTGCTTTGGAAGCAGCAGCTGCTGCTCTAATAAAACAAGAGTATGATGGCAAAGAACATAATGGAATACCGTAAAAACATTCGGAAACCTCAACGCGTAAACTCATTACATTTCATTGCAACGAACAATTTACAATTTTTATTAAAATATTAAATTATCCATTATTTTCTTACCGTTTGATTTCCGGAATACTATCAGTATTTAGAATGACAATTCGTTGTCCATAGACAGGAAGAGGAATATCTGTAAATAATTCCCATGCGTTTGCATTCTCGTGCAAAACTTCGACAGCTCGTGACGCACGTCCTGTTCCATCATATCCTCCCAAGCAGTATATTGTTCTGCCTGTTAAAATTTGGTTTCACAATGTTAAGAAACTTAAATGAATCGTATAATCGAAATAAAGTAATGTACATAAGGTAGATTCTGTTCATTTAAAAATAAATAGAAAATAATGTAAAAGCATAGCATTTCTTTTTTGAATGAACAGAGTCGACAATACAATACAACAATAACAATAATAACAATTCTTACCGACATTTAGAATACAACATTTGCTTCTTGCGATTATAAGTTGTGCGCCTTCTTTCCATTTTTTTGCCATTGGATCATAAATCCAAACACTGTTTGATTTTATTGCATTTTCACCAAAATAGTTCAATCTTGTTGACAACTGCCCTCCGATGACATAGATCCAACCAGCGACAGTAATTGCGGTGGCAAAAGCTACTTTCTGAGGCAATGGTTCTTCTCTATTCCACTTCTTTTTAAGCAAATCATACCGAAACACTGTGTTTGTCAACGAAATTTGTCTGGAATCACTGATGATGCCACCAATAATGTAAAGATCATTATCAACAGATCCAACCGCCATCGCAATTCTCGGCGTAAGTAGTTTATGTTTCAGAACTCGCCAATTATTGAATTCAACGATGTATTCTTCGATCGTGTCAAGAATTCTGAAAAATTCAGAGATAATTTACTTCATATATTAATAAAAGCAAAGCTTACTCATTATCATTGTTCATTCCTCCGACAGAGTAGAAATGATCGCCAATTCGGATGACAACATGTTCTTTGCGAGCAATGTTCATATCTGCTACTCGATCAATTCGTTTACTGAGCAAATCACAAGTATAACAAGCGTTTGTAACAACTGTGGCCGACTTGAGATTAAGCCAAAATTTCAAATGCCACAAACCAAAATTAGATGTGACAGATTCTTCACTTCCACCGACAATGAGAATGAATCTTCCACGCGTAACGCAGCATGAATCGTAAGGAATACGAGGTGTAAATGGCAGTCCAATAAGAGCTCTCCATTTTGGAGTAGCCTCTTGACCCTCAACATACAATTTACAACACCAAACTAAGTCACCAAATTTTTCGGTGTAATTACCAATTACCACTATTGATAAGTTAGTCGTTTTCAATCGCACAGCTTTACTTTCAGTTTTCGCTTTAAATATTTTCATTAATGTCGAAGTTAAGAAATTCATGTTTAGTTGAAAATTTTAATTAAATTATAATTTGAAAGTCAAGTTGTATTTTGGTTAACTTGCACTCGGGTTCATTCGATATTTAAAAGAATTGTAGCGCAGACGAATAAATTCAAATGCAGTGTACGTATAAAGCCAATTTGTTAAAATCTCACATTAATCATTATTTTATTGGCTTACAGTCAATAATGGGAAGAATTT